>OZ020579.1:9642994-9724326 GCA_963971525.1 Cephus spinipes | reverse complement strand
AGGTTCTGGATCGCATGTAATTCCTAGAATCGAACGCAAAATTCCCGAAATATGACGCAAAATTCCCGGAATCGAGCAAGAATTCTTGAACTCGAGGGGTCTCGGTGACGTCACTTCCGGAAATCGTAGAGCTCACGACGGCAACTTAGCACGGACACCCACCTTCGAAGGTTCTAGAGTGTCGGTATAGGTCGGTTACAGGAATCTGTATCCAAAAACTCCCAACTTATACTACTCAAACCTATGCGTGGCTTTCGCTCGCACCCTCTATGATTTTGTACTTCTGCTATAGAGTTCCCGCATTATTTGGAGTTCTATTGTGCTTAATACAGATCTGGTGCGTTAACTAATTAATTTGGATGATTTTCTTGTACTTTTTCGTATCACTTTCCTATAAGTCCTTGGCTGGATTCTTTCCTTCCTTACCTCGAACGCCGCGACGCTTCCGACGAGCTAGCCTCTGAAGCGGCGTACCGTGGGACGTATAGTGGTCTAATTTAGTACTATCTTTCGAGTTCCGGGTAACCTTTAGGTTTAGTTACGTTCTTGGCCGTGGTGCCCCTGTCTGTTTTGCGTGGCCGAGGTGCCTTTAGGTTTAGTTCGCCTGGTGGCTGATTTAGGTTCAGTTTGGCTGGTGGCAATTGGTTACCCCGGATCAATTAGTTCTCGCGATCTGTATGGTATAGATAACGAGCCCCGATCTCGTGGTGCTCCTTAGAGGGTACCTGGCGCCCAACAACCGTTTCGAGTTTGCCGAGACCACTTCCGTTCCCGAATTCCGGTTTTATCGCGTTTCGTTTTGCCGACGAGCGAAATATCGTCGCAAAATGGGAGCAGGTCAAAGTTGATCAATCAGAACGAGGCGTCAAGAGAAACGTAGGCACCTACGAACTCTAAGGCCCGTACTCATACCTCTCTTTTAGCGTTAAAGACGTCTTTTATTGACTGCTATCTGGTGTCTTTTAACAACTAATAGACGTCTCTTAACGCTAAAAGAGAGTATGGGCCTAAGTTTTCTTCCCTCGCTTTTGTTTCTCGGTAGCTTGTTTCTTGAGTAGTTACATACCACTATTGGCCGTCACAACAAACCCCCACCACTGTCCCCTATGAGTCATGGACCGCACCGCGCTCTGACGCCCCGCACCGCACTATGGCGTCACCCCCTCGCCCATGTGAGCGGTTCTCCCCACCGCCACCCTACGCGGCACTCCCCCACCACGCGGGCCTGGTCCTAAGGCCCAAAACTCAGTAGCAGTGGCGCTGCATGGCCCCAGGGGGGCGTACCACGGTCGGTAACTATGCACTGACCGCCGGTCGGTAACTTTTTTAATCACCCTAAGGAGGTGGCGTGGTAAAGTAGAATACGGTTCTTTTTTGTAAGAAATACCTTATGTTATATAAGTGTCGTACGTATTGGCGATACTTTTTCAATACCTTTAGCTATCGATGGGCTGATACCCAACCCCCTAACATTTTGCTCGGGGTAAATCCTGTACATATCACGCAACTGTTGGAATGATGGTGCCCTTCTTTTGGATCATCTAGCGAACGATGCGCCAAACACATCAGGCGTGGGGGGTACCATTGGCTTAGCAGTGTAAGCTGTTACATGTATCTCTTATTTGCAACTATGCAAAAAATAAGGGCCATGGTGGGGAGAAAGATGGTTACCTGTGAGCCGTCCTCGCAGCATCCTGTCATTACCTTGATGACAAGCAGTAGGTGAAATAGCGCTAAAAAGTTTAATTAAAAAGAAGTGAAACCGAAATAGTGGGAGTTTTAAAAAAAGTGGTATGTATAACTGTGTTAAGTTGAATCGGGCACCCGCGTTTTTATCTGATTAAAAAATTATATGTGGCAGCTTTTATTTTTTAGACAAATAACCAGACGGACCGACGAGTACGGCTATTTGTGCGGTGCATTTGAAATAAAGAAAGTGGTATGTATAGCAGCTTTAAGCTAGTACCCAATTTTATTAGATTAAAAGTATTGCTTTTCTATCGCTTCTCACGCTTATTTGTAGACATTGACCGGCAGCAGCAGCAACAGCACCGCAGCTAACACCGCAGTACGGGTACTGTTACTAGATCGGCAACAAGGGTAATAATAATTTTAAGTCTGTATCGGTTTTTATTTGATTTAAACATATTTATTTTAAAAAACTTAAATATTACAGATTATGGCACCAAGGCGCCCGGATACGCCGCCCGAGGGGGCAGAAGGACCGTTTGAGGGGCCGCTCCTTGATGGGATACCGCCACCCCTAAATGCGTTCTTCGCCCCCTTCCACGAAGGGCAGTGTTTGTTCGGGTGCGTTTACGTACGGGACGTGGGGGAGGGGTTATGCTACGGGTGCATGCGTGAGCAGCCCGCCGAGCACAGACCGCAGTTTATGCCACGCGTAATTCACCACTTAAAGATTGACCCCGCAATACATCTGCGTGCGGGTATCTGTGTGCGCTGTGCTCGGTGTGTGCTGCACGCGTATGCACCCGGTGACTGTATAGCCTGCATCGCATACTTCTGCGATAACCGGGAGGATCTATTAAGGCAGGGGGCTGCAGAAGTTCCTCCCCCACCCCGAATATAAATTGTGAGCTATGTATATGTATATAAATATGTATATATGTACTTTTTGTATTTCTTAGTCTTACGCTCGTTTTTTTTTTCACACCTGTTTCTAGAAATGGCGCCACGGCAAAGCTGCGAGAGGAACGGCAACGCATTCGGGGAGGAGGCGGCCGACAGGGATTCACCGGCTCCTGCCCTGGGGGACCCCTTCTACGACGCTATGCATGCGGGGGTGTGCCTGTATGGCCCCTTGTATGTCCGGGGGTACTTTGAGCTGTGCCTAGATTGCGTGCACACGCTACCCGCGGACATACAGGGGGAATACAGGCCACACCCGATGCACTACCTGCTGCTAGACAACCGAATAGAGTTTCATGATGGGCGGTGCGAGCGCTGCGGCCAGCGGGTCATGATGGAGTACGCACCCGGTTCATGCCCCGGGTGCGTATTCTATTACACACAGAATAGGGACAGCCTGCTGCGCTGGGGAGTCGGGCGGATCGAACTCAGCGAGCAATAAGGACGCATATACACAAATTACACAATTACATATTATTATTAACGTTACATATTAATTATACTATTACTACTTATTACTATTACTACTGCTTATACTATATTATACTTGGCTATTATTAACATTACTTATTATCATTATTATTTATACTATTACTACTTATACTATACTTATACTATTTTTTAATTTTTTATATAGCAGTACATTGTTAAATAATCAGCTACTACTAATAAAAAACAATTGTAAACAGGAAATCTCTTTAATGAACCAAGCCTTAACATATGTATCCGTATTTACACCGTGAATATTGTATCCTACCACCGCCACCTCCGTAGATCTTATTATCTTGCGCATACCGGCGATCAGCCAAACGCTTCTTTCGCACAAAAGCGTCGTAGTACTCTCGGACAATTCTATCGTTTCTCCGCAAATCAGTACTAAATACATTCTGGAAGGCATGCATCCCGAAGCCTGAGGAGAGGTAGTGTAGAAACATCATACAGAATTGGCCGCACACCGTTGACGTCTCGCTCTGAAGCTGCTGGGTGATCCATCAGAAGGATCGACAGTTCCGTCGGAGTCTCGATGCGTGGTGATGATTCAGCGGTGGTAAGCCGTAGCTGTCAAAGTAGTAACCGTCTCCGTCAGCGTCCACGTACATGGCAATCCAGTGTGCTCCTGGCTTCGTATGGTCGTCCGTGTTGGCGATAATCGCAGCGGGTTTCGACCAGCTTCGGGGTATTCTATCAGCTGCGTAGACACCCGTCGTATGCTCCGATATACCGCGAAGGCCAAGGTAAAGGTCTAGCGTGTTCATATATGCGGTCCGTTATTTCGAAGCCAGAATTCAAGACGCAATGCGTTGTTCAGAGCGCAGGTGAACGATCCCCGGCTCTCCTTACAGGCGTGAACGATACACTCGTAATGGTCACGATTCGGTGGGAAGTCCTCGTATGGTGAGTTATCGGGGGTTTCATTCAAATTTATAACTTCCCTTGCCATAACGGTCTGCAGAAAAAGTACGCTCTCCGGACCTCGTGTGTATATGCTCCGCGAAATACCGGCAATATTTCGGAGATTGTTGTATAGCTGTTTGTACGTTACACCACCGTCGAACCACTCTAGACCGTGTCGATAGCGGGTCATGGTGTTGTTCTCGCTTCTGATCGTCGGTGGTAATTCGTTGAAATCGCAGGGTGGTGAAACGATCCAGTGGCCTATGTATTTTCTTTCCACAGCCACGACGCCGATCTCCTTCGGCGCCAGACGTCCCTCGGAGTCTTTGAAGTACTCAATCTCGATCACGAAATCCATCGCTGCGGTGCTAACTCGAAGGCGTTCAACGAGAAACTAACGGCGATGCTGACGATCACAGGCGATACCGAGTGCACAAAAGACGATGACGCATACCCAAAATTGCTGACCTATGTATTTTCTTCGATTGTTTATCCGCCGTAATCTACGACGATTTGCCGCGAGGCGTCGATCTCCAGAACGTTGTCGTACTCAGCGTAAACGATACAGTTCACGGTGGTGGCCAGCGGTTCGTCGAAGCGTACCTCAATTCGTACACTACCGTGCTTGATCAGGTTCCAGTGGGTGTTGCTATTTGCCGAGAGATCAGGTGTGAGATCGAAAACGAACAGGCAGTAGCCGTCTGCGTAAGCGTTCCTAGATATCGAATTACCCTCGTTGAGGAAGTGTATACCCGTGCCACTGAAGAGGGTAGGATACGCGTCCACGTAAAGACCGGCTTTACCGAAATCTGTCTGCAGTGCTTTCGAGGGTACTTGAACACCGTCGACGTACAGCGATAAGAAATTAATACAATAGTTTTTAAAATTGAACGGGTTGAGTTGATAATTGCCATTGAATGCCTTGTTATCGACGAAGCCTATTATAATACGCTTAGGTAATTGGCCGAGAATCACGTTGTCCATAGTGCCACCGTGCAAGCCGGCATGCATCGTCAGCGCCTTGACCTCTACACGCGTAAGCGGATACTTTGCAGTTGTCTTTGATAGCATTTTAGAATGAGCAATTAGAATACCGGGGCTTATTTTGGCGCGTCTAACGAGGAGCGTGGCCTCCGTTATATGTAAAGAACACTCGCTCTTTGGATCCATGAGGGAGAAACCGTCTCTCGTGCGTACGAGGCGTAAACGGAGCTCAACACCATTTAATAAAAATTTTTCCTGGTTAAACGCATCGCAATGTAAATGACCGATCAGATCGACAGTCTTGTCTTTACCGACGAACGCCTGCCTATTCACGAGACCCATATTCTTGCCCGCTGTATCGTCCATATGACCGGGCGTGCCGTCGTACCAGAGCACGCTCGAGAGGTGGGACCCCTTGGCGGCTGGCCCATAATTTAATAGCGTCTCTATGTAGGCCCTGTAAGCGTACGCGTTATTAGGCGGTGATACGAGTTTCTGATTAAGAAACACGTCCACCTGATTGAACAGCGAGTGTAGCAGATTGTTAACAGGGGCTGCTTTGCTCAGAGCGTCAGGGGCTAACGCATCCTTGGATCGTAGCTGTACGCGTAAACTCAGCATGGTGTGTGCTAGATCGAGGTACTCGTCGCCGTTACCCGGTACGACAAATTCAATGGGCGAGTCATCGGTCAGCGATGAGATGGGCTTGAAGTGTACCCACTGCGCGCTCTCTATAGTGGTCTGTGTCGGTGGCAGTGTAAAGAGCTCGAGCTCCGATTTCATACACTCGCAGGAGTGTGCGTGTAGAAAGGCCATGATAGAGGTAGCGTTTAGGAGAAGATATCCAGCACACTCCGCTTTACTTTCTTACTAGCGATCCTACGACGATTTTTGGGTTTCTTGGTTTTTGACTTTATTTTTTTTACTACTTTTTTTTTCGACGCGGAGCAGCCTTCTTCCCCGTACGTCTCTTACGCTTGTTAGTAGTTCTTGAGGCGATGCTCCTTCCAGCAACGCCGATGATAGAGTGGGCGCCGCGTGGTCGTTTTACAGCTTTATAGCCTGATCCTTTCATGAGCTCGTCAATTTTCGCCTCCGCCTTACGTTTAAGATTCATACCCGATTCGGTGGCTCTGGTGCGAAACGCCTGTTTCAGCGGAGCGCCGCGTTCGCTGACGTCCGTCAAGATATTCATGCCCGCGCGCACCGCCTCCTTACCGACGGCTCGGGCTCCTCGCGATAGCAAAGGTAACACACGCCGAAACAGACCACCGAGAAAGCTACCAATACCATGTCCTCGCTGATAAGGCGACCCCGCGAATACCCGAAATTTCGTGGAATATCCCCCACCGATCTGCGACTCGTAGTAGTCGGTGTAATGAGCCATCAGTCTAGCCGTTTAAAGTGTAGTGTTACGGAGAGCGTCCCTGATTCGAATGGTATAGGTTCGCCTAGTTGATCTCTTATATCGATGTCGATCGTTTGAAAAGTCGTGCGGAGCAGCGGTATATACTTTAACGGTGAAAACGAGAGCACTTTCATGGCTGCGTAAGCGTATTTGTTATCCGTTTGCAGGGGAACCACACGAAGCAAGGGTGTTTGGACGTCTCCGGTGATATACGGCTCGCAGACATCGGTGTAAACAAAAAGCATCTTAGGTAGGGCGTTGATCAGGCTAATCGGCTGATCGGCCATCACAACGGGCTGTGCTTTCGATACCACGACCGATTCGGGAAAACCTATGATGCGCGCCAGAGAGCGGCAGAGTCTCAGTTCGTGTGGATCGTCTAGATCGTTATCGGTAGAGACGAGCGATACGCTAGCGTAACCGCCTCTACAGAGCTCTAATTGCAGACGGCCATTCATAGCCCTGGTAGCGTTTGTTTCGTCAACGAGTGTCTTTACGTCGTCATAAACACCGTGCGCCACGTTAGAACCCGTCATCATAAGACCCACTATCGGTTCTTTGTGGTTCTTCCGCGGTTTGGTGCGGGTGGTGACAATGCCCACGTGATCCCAGTCTTTTAGCGCAGCGGGCACGTGAAGAAAGGTCATAGGGATCTGTATTTCGACCAGAGCAACAGACCATGCGCCGTGTAAATCGATCTGATGCGGTAGATGCGTGGTAAAACTGGTAGTTTTATTTTCGGGATAGTACGACATACTGCTGTTACTGGGTAGAACGAGATAAAATTGGTCCTTCATTGTTCTTTAAGCGGGCAGCCGGTATCCACGAATTAAATTTCTCGGGGTAACCGACCCAGCTGACCAGTACTTTTTGGGCTTTCCCACGGCCGCTTCGTTTTATCACACGATCGACGAGAAACGTGTCCTTTGCGAGGTCCTTGCGGACTCGAACGAGCTCCTCCTCGTAAAAAATACCGTCAATCTCCTCGCCGGCGTGATCTTCTAAGATGTAGACGGGTGGTTCTCTCGTTGTACCTAGGCGTACGATTTTAAAAATCTCTCGAGTCCAACCCCCCTCGTAACCTTTCGCGAAAGGGTTCCTAGCGCTACTGATGCGTTCCAGGTCGCCGACACCGTATTTAGGGATACGCGGGTTCGCTGTGGCGTATCGCATGGACAGGTTCATACGGGCCGTAGCGGCATTATACATGGTTACGTCGACTGGACGCATTCTTATCGCAGAGTGACGTGTCCTGTTGTACGATTCCACGAGGCTCTGAAGAATATCTATGTACCGCCGCGTGTTTCTATGTGTAAAGTAACGCCACATACGCTCCTTCAGAGTACGATTGTAGCGTTCGACGACAGCTGCCTTTACGTCGGGGCTGCGCGCTACGCGGAATCCTATGCCGAGCTCCTCGAGCAGACGCTACAGTACGCCATTGGTAAACTCTTTACCTTTGTCTGTCTGTAGGTACACGGGTATCCTATTCTTACTACGTGTCAAAACCCTCCGGAATGCCGCTGCTACCGTTGCACCGGACTTATCGCGTAAAGGCTCGACCCAAGCGTATTTGCTGAGTACATCGATTATTACAAGTATATACGTGTAACCATCGTTGTACTCCTTCAACGAGCGAAGGTTCACGAGATCGGCCTCCCAAACATCGTCGATATTGCTGACGGCGTAAGAGCGACGCTGAAACGTACGACGTACGGGCTTATGCAGCGTATACGCGTCCTGCGCCTCTAACCAATGTACGACGGAATCTCGCTTTACCCTACCCTTAACCGATCGCTCGAGGTTACCGATACCGGCGTACGAAGACGGCTCTGCTGGTGTGTAATAAAGACGCCTCAGAAGACTGTCATCACCCGCCTTCTTCTTCTGTTTCACGGTAGCCTTAACCATTCTAATCTTTTCTTTTTCTCGGTATCGTTGGCTGTACTAGCCGACACGGATCGTGTAGCTCTTTTCCCCACGACCTCTTCTGCTTCCCCTGAGTCTCTAAACACTTCCTGAAACGCCTCGCCAAATTCCTCCTCCGTGGACGAGCTCTGAGTCGTGTCGATTGGGCGCGGTACGATTGTTACACGACGCCGTGTCTGATTACTGAGAGGCGTCGTGTTGCTCCCCTCCGTCCATAGACGCTGATTGCCAATAAATTCGCGCGGTATACCAGCAGTACGGAGGAACCGCGCAAACTGCCGACTCCCCGCCGGTCTCGCCGTTTTTCTCTCACGCATAGCGTCATTGATTAAATCAACGATGTTGGCGTCCTGCACGACGGTTCCACCGATACGCGTAACGCCCTGCTTACTCCACGAAATGTGTGGTGAGCCAGCGCCACGCAGTCTGCCTAGTAAGAGCCGCGCCTTAGTCCTGTACTTTTGGGGTACACTGGCAATGATGTCGTCGTCGTCAGCATCGGTGGTCTGATTCCGGGCGTTATCCTCCGCAGAATTGTTATTTTTTTTCTTGTTATCGCTATCGGTGCGCCTATCCTCGTCGACGTTATTGCGCAGGTCCTCGATAAAGTGTAGATAACGCTGCAGCACCTGATTGTACATCTTCCACTTTTCGCGCTCGTCAATGAAATTCGGCGAGTGTAGGATCTCCTTCATCGACGCGTCTAATCTGCTTAAGGGGGTCCCCGGGGTTTGTACGGTGTTAACGGTGTCAATGCCCTCCTGACTGTACTGATGCGTATGAGGCGCTGCACGGTGGTACTGCTGGTGCACGATATTCACGCTCTCATGAGGAATGAGAACCATCTTTTTCGCATGCTCCATCTCGCTCTGCGCGGCGTATATCCTATCCGCTTCCCCCTATGAGTTTTGATATGACGGTACCCAGTATGGGTGCTAACAGAAGAGGTAAAAAACCGCCGCTCTGAACGATAAGGCGCTTTCTAGTTTTGACTGCCGAACCCGGTCTGGATAAACGTCTCAGTAGCGGTGCGTGTTTCCGTAAGCGACGTTTCTGAGTCGGCTTGAGAGGTACGTTACCGCGAAGGATGTTCAGAGCGCATTCGCATATACAGTTGACGAGGCGCGGGTCGGCCGCTCGTAACAAGGCGCTACGTTGTTTGCTGTCCAGGTGGCAAATAGCCTTCAACACTGTGGCGTGCTTGCGCCCTATAGAGCAGCGTGCGCTGGATACCATTACAACCGAATGACTGGTACGTCTCGATCGGCGTACCCACCCTTTATACCCTTTCGCGGTACGTACACGTAGTGGAACGGGTCCGAAGGAAACACGCTCGTGCGAAAGCGGCAGTTATCGGGCGTTGATTGCTTCAAATCGAGTAGTAAATAACCGTGCGGTTCGGCGGTGGCATCGCGGTAGACTTCCTGCACGAAGCGCGGATTTTCAGGAAACGCCTGTCTCGCCAGATGTTGTATCTGCGCTCTGTCGCGCGGATTTTTAAACACAACGATGTAGTTGGCGTTCAACGAGATATCGCGCTGCCCGGGCCCCTGATGAAAGAGGTTCTGTGTGATAAAGATCACGCTGATATTCTTATGATGGCTGCCTTTGGTAAAAAGGTCGACCACCGTGTTATTGGACGATTCCCTCATGAGATCGTCGTTGATGACGAGTTTCGGGCGTGGGTCGTTGCCGTAATCTGTGTTTTGCGGCAGTCCCTCGTGAAACTCTATAGTGCTCCCGTACTCCCTGTACCCCTCCTGCCACTCTGCATAGTGAAAGAGAACGCGCGCAAATCGCACGTCGCTCATGTCCTCGATGAACCGTAGGAATTTCTTTACGAAGAACGTCTTCCCGCAACCCGTTGGCCCACAGATCATCGATGTCCACGGATGCTTCCACCGCGTGTCCATTATGTCAAATGAAGCTATTTGGTGGTGTCCTTTACGAATATACTGTTACAGAGTCTGCTGAATTTTACACGCTCCCCCTTCCATCGCGGGGCCCGGCCGCGGCGGGCGCGCGACACGCGTGAGGCTCGTGACGTCGCGCGCGCTTGCTAGCTCTTATCGGTGACGTTGCTAGCCCCTCGCCCGGGTGAGCTCATTGTGCACCTGTGAGCTAATAGTAGGCATGTATGTGTTGCAACCGCATAGCTAGCCATAATGCACGGCTAGCATGTCCGAAGCGTCGCTGAAAAAATAAATAACATGGCCCGGTTGATGGAGCCGTCGGGAATAAATCGATAAAGAGGTTTTTTTTTTTTTTTGTTTTTCAAATAAATATGTCTTTTTATTATTATTATTGTACAGACGGTGTATATATATATATACATTTATACAGGTTTGTTTGTGATATTAATTACATAAAACCGTAGGGCAAAGAGCCGAAACGACCGTCGCGTCGCCGTTTTTGAAGCTCTGTCGGTTTACACGTTTTTGATTCTCGACGCGTCACTACGTCGTGAAACGGCGTACGACGTATAGCGTCGTAGTGTAAAACAACAGGCTCGCTCGTCTCTCCCGTTACATAAGACCGTATCCAGTTGTAATTAATGGCCAGACTCGTCGCGTGGTCAATCGTGATACCTTTGACCTTACAGACCTCAGCGTAAGAACCGTCGGGCTTGCGCACACGATATGCATAAAATTTCGGGCCTCCTGAGACAAAAGACGTGATATAGCTACCAACACCGTACGACTCCAACTCGTCGGTTAAATCGCCCAAAAGACTGCCGAGCGGCGGCTCGTAAGCGTTATCGGCGTGTCGTCCACCCGATACGTATATACACGAGTCGGTGTCGTAATATAGTACACGCCGATCCAATTTCTCGAGATAGTCATATAACTTAAGGCGAGCTTGAGCCGTGGTGTACGCGGCTATAACGACGTTTGTGTATGCCGTGGGTATCAACGCGTCGTTCGTACTACGCGTACCGACGTAGAGCAGCTCGTCATCTACGGGCAGAATACCTGTAATCTCAACCTCCGGACACGTAAGCAGACTCACGAGCTTTTGACGAGTCGTTACAATTTCCGTCTTTGGCAAATTTTCGCGTTGCCCAAACTTGCCCCAAAAGGAATTCAAACATAACTTTGCGACTGACCGCAGACCGGGATTTGATTTTATATTTCCAGGGTCCAGACGAATACCCTCGACCCGATCGTACTCCTCTATATACAGTTTTTTGGCCTCGTCGTCGTCGCCACACTCGCGCGGCCAGCCGCTAGCTTCCTGCTTAATCTTTAGGAACGTGTTTATGTAATCGGCAAAGTGACCGCCCGTCCGTGTCGTCGGATCGTACTGAGTAATCTCATATTGCCATATTTCGTGTATCAGCGTTATTTCATACCCCTTACGTACGGCGCGCTTGACCTCGTCTACGACCCAGGTCCCTTCGAATACTCTATCCGCGGGATTCTCGTGAGGACACGACCCCTGTAGCATGGTCTCTGCACAGGAACGACACAAGGCGAAGAGCAGTTTACCGTGCATGCGTACCGGTAACACGGGATGATACAAATCTCGCGGTGGTAATACCACACACTTAATCAAACCCTCCACGTTATCGATGTTGTTGCGATCACCCGTTAATTCACGACAGTCATCACCCACGTACACCGTAGGGTGACCTACAGGGAATTTCCCCGTTTTCGAAATGAAGGGGTAGAGCGAGCACACATCTACGTAATGTATCCTCTCAGACCCCTCAACTTCATAAAAACTGACAGTATTTCCTGTACGGCCACCGAAGAAAGCATCGCGGGGTTCGAGCGGTGCCTGCGATACCAGCGGGTTCTCATTTAGCGATCTGTATAAATCGGCCTGTTCAGGATCGTTTATCCAGCGGTCGAATTCGCACTCCCAAATTTCCGTCAGCTCGTAACCTAAATACCGAATCTTATCGTTCGTAGCCTGCGTTCTCTCGAAACGTGCGTCCATGGATCCACCCGTGTGTAGACGACTATCTCTGTTTATACGATAGCATTTTGGGCAACCGTGCCAGAAACAACCCTGAAACTGGAATACGTGTCGCAGGCCTGCGTCGGTGTCCATGTAGTAGCCGTCGACGGGTGTACCCTCCGGCAGGCGATACTCCCGAGTGCGTCCTGCGTGAACTATGACACAACCCAAACGATGCTCCAGCGAAAGAAGCCATAAGATGGCCTTACGCGATTGTTTGTCACCGTAGCGGTACCCACCCGGCGGTAAAATAGCTATCTGCTCGTCCCGCAAAAAGTTTTTCCGAAAAACTCTCGAACACGCCGAGGCTATGGTGGTGCTCTCCGAGAAAGGGCAAACGTTGCCATGCTGAAGAAACATTTCGCGGAAAGAAACGCAAGCCTGCCTGAGAATGGTAACGTCTGATCTACAGTAATCTATAAACTCGGTTCGAAAGTTAAACACGTATCCCACAGAGCACTGCTCGTTGTACCATGCTAAAAACTGATTACGTTGAACCGACGACATCGTATCGGGCGAATAAAACTCGAGCGCTGGTAACGGGCCGATATACTGCTGATTCTCAGGTGTATTGAACAGATGCGGGAAGACACCCTTTTGTTTCAAACCGGCCGCATCCGCGAGGCCGAAGGCTCTCGGTAGTGCACTCAGTGGCATATGGAAATAATTAAGACTGTCTATGAAAGTTACACGGCCCGTCTTCATCATTATGATGCTCGTACCGCTGAGTAGCAGCATCGGCGGCTTTAGGCTTTTTCTTCTACGCTTCACGATGTGTCGTAGTACAAACTGCGCGTCGAAACCCTTGGCGTTATGCGCCACACAGATCACACGCTGAAACGTTTTTCTTTTAGGATCGCACGCGAAATCTACAAACTGCTTTACGGGATCCTCTTCGAAGATGTACTCGTGTACACCGCAAGACGGGCATACCATCGCAAGATCTGTACCATTTATGCATGCGGTACACACTTGCTGAACGACGCACAAGTTTGGTGTGTGGATACGCACCGCGTCGTCACCGGGCAGCTTCTGTATCTGCTGTGTTTCAAAATCGTAGAAGATGTACAGAATATTTTTTTCAGCGGTAGTCTTTTTTACCGGTCTGACGTAACACCGATGTCCAACGTCATTAACACTCCTGCAGACGCTACAATACACCTTATCGCAAGAGTGCTTACGAGACGTTCCTTGAAGAGGTCTAAGACACTGCGGGCAGCTGCGGACGGTCTGACACACGCTCTTTTCTCTGCCCTTCTGTTGACTAGTCAACGTATTTATGTGATTATCGAAACAACGTTGACCAAAAAAGTACCTATGGCACTCGCGACAATACATTGTGGGTAGAGCCGAATCGCAGGGTGGTTTTCCGAAGCATCTAGCGCATTTGTTGGAGCACTTATGCTCTGCCTCGCGCGTGTAAGATTTGTTACATGGTATGCAAAAACCACGACTACCGACCGCCCCCCGCATATTTAAAATAGGCTGATAATGCTGAGAATTATTATAATACAGGATGCGGAGAGTCTGCCGTGATTTTCCTGAACCGTACACGCTATCGACTATCTGCGATCCGTCGTACACTGGTTTCTCACCGTTGCCTATACTATCGAACTCGTAAACAACAATGGCTATGCCATCCGGAGCAAGATACCTTTGAAATTTATCAATTTCCGGAATACCACAACCATCAGACGGTATGTCTACACGGGCGCTTGTCACAAGCTCGAGAGCTAATTGTTTTTGAAATTTACCCCGTTGACGCCGTACTGCGTTCCATCTTTCATGCAGTTCCCCGGAGCGTACTTCCCCGCGTTCAGCGTATACCATCGCCACAGCGAGCGATCTAGGTAGACAGAGATTATCGGTGTTTATTATGGTAAGTACAGAGTTTTTGTTTACAAACTCGTGCGCTAATTGCACGCGACCTGTACCCCTCGGTACTTCGACTATACACGACTCTATGACAAAAGATCTGTCTATCTGGAACGCCTGGGCGCTCTGTGCGACGGCCGATATTACACCCCACACGTCGTTTTCAAGAAAGTCTCGAACCGGTCTGTACGACAGCCACGCGGCCCCGCACGCAAAACTGTCTGATTTAATCGTCAGACCTATATAATCTTGCGCGGTACACGATCTTGTAAGGTACGCGTGTATATCTCGGACAGCACCCTGCAACCATGATACGGTATTCGTATCAGGATCTTGGGGTGGCTGCCGGATAGCCATTGTTATTTCGCGGCCGTCTAAACGAAACCGATTTATGCGACGCGTCGTTTCGGCTTGTACGGTAAACCTATGCCCTGGCGGTAACACATCGCTATCGCTGACTTCCTCGTTGTCGGTGTCTTCGGCGTCATCAATCTGCGACCGAAGAAGGGGTCCCCCACCGATCTGATATTGCGCGCCCGCATCTAGCGTTTGGAAAAAGAGTTTTTTAATTATTTTTTTATTAATCAAGAAAAAAAAAGAAAGAGTATTTGGCTCATACTGACTTCTCATTCCTCACGAGGATTAAACATCGACCCGATGTATGAGAATACAGCGCCTACCAGGTTTTCATCATATCCTACATTTTTTAAAGTTAGCAGTTTCGCCAAAGAAGGCTTTAAATGTTAAAGAATATCTCTTTCAACGCTACCTTCTTCGAGGGTATCCGCGGCGCCCGGGGCCTCATCGAGCACCGCTAATGCATCGGCCGCTTCGTCGGCATCCGCTGCCTCGTACACGCCGTTCCTGAGAACCCACAGTATCGTTTCTTCCACGTCGTCGTCGTCGTCGTCGTCGTGCTCCTGCAGCGGCCGTGCGTTACCCGGTGCAATGCGGTCATTGTAACCAGCAGCCTCCAACGGATCTACAACTTTTTTTTTTTTACTTTTTATTTTCACACAGATGAGTTTTCAATGATATCTGTAAATTTATAATTATTACATTGATAGCTCTCGTTAGAAGCGCTGGATATTGTGGAGTGGTCATCCTCATCACCATTGTCATGGTCACTGTGGTCGCTAACGGCCGATGCTATTGACATGATCTCATCTGTAAAGGCCATTCTACAATGCAATATAATAAGAAATAAGCAATAAGAAATAAGAAATAAGATCTTCAATTGATATTTACGTAATTCCATTGGATCCTCCAATCAAGAAGGGGAAAATCGTTTTTAAAACCGAGCGTTTACTAAGTCACTACGATTTTTGTGACGTCTTGCTCCGTGAAATCCTTAGCGACCCTAGCAACCGCTTCCGTATCGTTGCTATGTATTTTTAACGTAAGCTGTTATAAATTACGGAACGGGGCATGCTCGATGCTACTCATCACGTTCCGTGCTCCGTGAAGTACACAATATTTCGCCAATATTTCCATGCGTGAACCTGTCACCTGTCATTACCAGCTCTATAGACGAGACCATTATCAATATCGTTAGAGAAATGAAATTTCTCTACGATAAAAGTCATCGTGATTATAGAAATGAAGTAATGGTTTGCTTATCTGTATGAATAAACGCATACACATTTTTTTTATATTTATATATTGACAGATCATGACAGGTGACAGGTAATGACATTTCACGCATGGAAATATTGGCGAAATATTATGTACTTCACGGAGCACGGAACGTGATGAGTAGCATCGAGCATGCCCCGTTCCGTAATTTATAACGGCTTATGTTAAAAATACATAGCAACGATACGGAAGCGGTTGCTAGGGTCGCTAAGGAATTCACGGAGCAAGACGTCACAAAAATCGTAGAGACTTAAGCCCGTATTCAGAACTCGCTTTTAGTGCTAATAGTGCGCTTTTAAGTTTTTTCTTAGTGAGTTTTAACTACAAGCGACTCTGTTAGTGACCTTAAGAGCGAGTTGTGAATACGGACTTTAGTAAACGCTCGGTTTTAAGAACGATTTTCCCCTTCTTGATTGGAGGATCCAATGGAATTACGTAAATATCAATTGAAGATCTTATTTCTTATTTCTTATTGCTTATTTCTTATTATATTGCATTGTAGAATGGCCTTAAAGAAAATTATGAAGCAGATTGCATTTTTTTTTTCCCCTTTTGTTTCCGATACTGTTTTAACGCATACCCCACGTATCGTTGAACGATTCTTCGGCCTCTTCTTCTTCTTCTTCTTCCTCCATCGACTGTATATCCAGCGCTGTCGATGGACCTGCCACTTTTTTTTTTAAATAAAACGTAAATTAGCCGTAATCTTTTTTTTTTAAAAAGTATGTTTTACCGTTAGCACGCTGCATCACTGTCGCCGTGCTGGTGCGGGGCTCCGAGTAAACATCCTCTATACAATCGAGGCACCCTAGAAGCAACTGCTCCTCCTCCTCGGGGACGACTTCGTGATGAAAGCGCGTCAATTCTTGTAAAATTTGATTTTATTATTTTTTTTTTTAAAAAAAGGCAATTTGTGTAGGCGCTATTGCTGGCAAGCGACAGATACATACCTTCGTGAAACAGATGATCGGTTATAATAGCCCTGGTGATATGGCTATCGCGCACTCCGCGTTTGTTGATACACTCTGCGGCTAGCGAGAGTATGTACGGATCGTTCTTGAAGTATCCTCTTTCATGACCCCTCGCTAGCACGCGCAGAGAACAATGGGCAAACACACTTTTTAATCTACGCGTTAACGTGCGAAAACCGAAATATCTTAACTCGCGACACCACTCCGGTGAGAATAATCTCGGGTTTCTAGGGTTATTCAAACGACGTGTCCTGACGAAATCGAGGATACAATCGCGAATATTCCCCAAAGATGACATTTTTTTTTTTTCTTTGCTTAGAGCTGGTGATTGATGTAAGTTATCAGACTATCTGCCAAGACGTCGTGATACGAACTAAAACAGGGTACGTCCAGTCCGCGGACGTCTTACAGTCATGGCGATATTAATTTCAAAACAATACCATGCGATACATCTGAATCAGCAAAAAATGGCACGACTTTCTTATTGAAGCGTTATTCGTCAAAAATCGGATAGAAGCGTTTTAATCGTAAAAATGAATTATATATTATTGATCGCTCGTTCGCCGATCGCGAAATATTACGTATCCATAATACGGATAAAAAAAACCCTGTATAGAGGTGTTGCGTCGGAAGCTGCAGCGATCTGCTGACGCGCACCGTTCGAGATTGCATCAGCATCTCATCGTCGTAGTGTAGGGTTAGAGATACGAATTATACTACGCCGTGTACATAGGTATTTTTTTTTTACTTTATTTATATTTATCAATTACAATCGACTGGTACCAAAAGATCATACCAATCTTTTACAGCATCGAACTCGTCGATATCACCACCGATAAGCTGTACGCCGATATCTTTTCCGCCACGGTCATCCCGCAACAGTGTTTCGCAGCTCTCGTCGCGAAAAATTGCCATACACCGTATATGCCGTATGTTGCGTCGGGATGCTGTTCGTGTGTCCATTGCGTAGTACGTCAAATTGCTCGATCCTTCGGCGTGGTCCCCCTCCGCATCGTTGTAAACATCGTGGGGTGTATAGGTTTCCCACGCATCGTCGAGTGCCTCCAGGTACGCGTAAAGACCGTGAGGCATGCTGACCACGCTTGTTCGGCATTCCTTGTAGTGCAGGAGCGGTGGACCATCCCGCGTCGTCAGGGTAACACACCCAATAAACTCTGTCAAGCTGCATCGTTTCTCCAGAGTACGTAGCGCTGTCTCGTATGCACGCATAGCCCTCAGGCACCACAGTGTGACGCAGCTTTCGCGTAATCTCTCAAGATGATTGAATGCCGCTAACCAGGCCTGCGACTCCAGACGCATAGGTGCACGACGCGGTAGTTCTTCCGGTGTGGGCCTGCCCCACCTTTTCCTCAATATCGCTAGCTCTGATTTGGCCATAGGCCGCCGATACGTGATGCGGCATTTGGGATTACTATCGTCGGACATGCACCATTCATGTTTCGCCAACCACTCATTGGTACATATGCGCTGCGCGTAAGGGCTATCGTTAGAACGCTGATCGCAGATAAAACCCAGCGTTACGCTACAGCGTGTGAAATCATGGTGTCCTTTATCCAGTATCGTTGCTATAGACAGCTCGGGTAGTATCACGGGTCTTACACCCGCCGGCCAACCCTTACGACAGACCATGTCGGGGTTATCGGCGCCTAGGTCTTCAATGTTCAGTGCTCCCGGTTTCGTCATGTATATTGAGGCTAGCGGTACACCCATTAAATGTCCCAATCTCAACCACTCCCGTACGGCCTCTTTCTTTGGATCGTACTCGGGGTTTGCGTACCGATAGAGGGCTCGTGTCTTCGCCCACTGCACATCTCTATGCCTCAAAAAGTCGTTGTCGTCGTCGTCGTAGCGATCCATTTCTTTTTTCTACGGTAGCTGTCCGTAAATTTTTCACTGTAATGATTCTACTGCTTTTCTTAGACTGTGCATTGCTGCCTGCTCGCGCGTGCCCCAGCTGCGTGTTTTCTTTTTCACAGGATCATCTTAACGCTGATGCAGATGCACCCAGCAGTACAGTGATTCACGTGAATCACTCGCTATAGGATATCAGCATTTCGTCATCTTTGATACATCCTGCGATATCAGCAGTATCACGGCCATAAGCTCTTTGTTCGCTGCATCCTATGAAAACGGGGTGTGGCTATGGTGATGGTGGGGGGAAATGTTCGCCAATATTTCGATGACCTGCGTTTTAGATATTGCCTTAGCCAGTACTGCTCAGACCCTCGTACCGATCGTATAATAGCATTTACTACAATCATGTACAGGAAGCAAGTACTGCTGCCCGCTGTGTACGGTCTAAACCGATCATTTTCGAAGCAAGTGATCACAGGCCTCTCTCTAAATCGTTCGGGAAGCTTATCAACTGTCATACGCATCGTTAATCAAGATTATTCCGGCGTGGAGTTCGAACCTACCGAATGGTCCATCATCACCGACCACTTCCCCGTCATCGACAAGTTCTTCACCGCCGAGGATAACATCAAGGAGGTACCCGAGGCTTTTAACAAGCCTATTCTCATGGCCACTCATGAGATAGTCTTCACGTACTCATACGGTGAGCGGGCAATTATTATCAAGCCGGCAATCCCTGTGTCTAATGACAACGACGGCTCTGGTGTTAAAAGAGCTAGGGCCTACACACCTACTGTTGTGATGAAGAGGGTGTCCTACCTCAATCTCCAGGGGGGTTGCGCTGCGTGACCGTTCAAATAACCAGGCTACGCGCAATTACCGAGAGTGCTAACAACTGTAAAGACACGCTGATTGCGGAACTCGACCGGCGCGGAGATGACACCTCCTCCAGGGACAGCATATTGGGCGATCTTCGACAGACTCTGGAGAAGAAAGGCCTGTGGTCACCGGTACTTTACCAATTATTAGTGGAGCTGCTCTCCCTGTATAACCACGAGTACCTCTCCTTCGTGCGGAGCACCATGGAGGACCAGAACAGCCATGCATAACACTTATTTTCTTAATAAAACTGTATGATTGATGTATCTTGCAATATGCTTATAATATATTTTTATTTAAAACTTTTTTCTTGTTTTGTCTCCTACACCGCATTCTCCCTATATCTTTTCCTCTGCACGATGTTCATCATTGGAAACGAGTGTTATACGACGCCATCGCACACCTGCAGGGATTCTCACTGAGATAAAGACATTCTTCAGAGGCGATCTGAACCATGAGTACGTCGTTGTTCGGAGAATGTCTTGAGCATAACATTCTTAAAGTCACGCGGCTTGGGAAACGGGCAGAATCGGGGACCAGGCCTTACCAATTAATCAGAATACGTTTTTACGACTTAAAGCAGATTCGCGTCAACAATACGGTAATAATCGAAAATGTATCACACACTACAGCTTTTTATAATATACATAATGTGTCTTACAAAATACGGTGTTCTATTTTACCGCGGGTACACTCTTAGGGTAATTAAAAAATTACCGACCGGTGGTCAGTGCATAATTACCGATCGTGGTACGCCCTCTGGGGCCATGCAACGCTACTGCTGGGGGTTTTGGGCCTTAGGACCAGGGCAGCGTGGTGGGGGAACTCGGCATAGGGCGGTGGTAGGGAGAGCCGCCCACATGGGCGAGGGGGTGGCGCCGTAGTGCGGTGCGGGGGACACAGCGCGGCGCGCTCCATGACTCATAGGGGACAGTGGTGGGGGTTTGTTGTGACGGCCAATAGTGGTATGTAACTACTATGTAATAGGCATGTCTTCGGCTGACGTCATCCTGCCCGAAGCCACCGAGAAACAAAAGCGAGGGAAGAAAACTCAGAGTTCGTAGGTGCGTACGTTTCTCTTGACGCCTCCCTCTGATTGGTCAACGTTGACCTGCTCCCATTTAAAAACTATGACCTTCCGGAGAAAAAGAAGGTCATTTTCGTGATCAGTGGTGCCTCCCGAACACCGCCATACCCTGTTGGTCAGGTAATTTTGGGACACCCTGTATAGATATCGATTATATGTATTGTGACGACACTTTTTGACGGTGACGCACAAATAAATGGCACCGCGAGAAATAATTAATGAAATACTAAATTATTGGGCGCCAGGTATAACCAGAGTTACACCGCTGTCTCCTAAGGACACCCTGGCCAGCTCTTGTGCGGTGGGGTCCTGGGTCTGGGAGACAATAATCAAAATCTGAAAATTAGGGAGGTTCACTCTAAAAACTACTGAAAACGACAAATTATCGGAACCCAAAATCCGGGGACGGATCCGATTTATTTTAAATAGAAAATAAAACAAGATGGTGAAATACAAATGACAAATACAGAAAACAGATCGAGATGATACAGAACACACTGGGATCTTTACCCAAACGATATTATACAATAATGTTCCCGCTGGAACAACGCAACATACGATACGATATATTAAACGATACGGTAACGATAATAAACGGCACGATATTGACTCACGCACCCATGTGTCAGGGAGACGATTCCGCGAGACGTGGACTGAACGGTTAGACACAAAACCGGAAGGATTGAAATACTTAAATGAGAGACCGATCTCCTGTTTGTCACCGGATTAGCTATCCTTGGACCCTTAGTGGTCAGGAAAGCGCAGGATGACGCGTAAGAGTACGTCGAACAGAAAAGATCGGTTGATCCCGTGAATTGAAAAGTAGCCAAAATATCCCTGAGCGTCACTCACCGTTGTCCAGTAGCTCCTACTATATCCAGGAACACCCTCTCCTGATTTATAGTCCCTCGAACGGATCACGATACGATACAGTAAATACAAAATTCGGTAGAAAACGATAGCACGTCTATCCCTGAGTTAGGCCACGCCGTGAGTGACGCTACCAATTTCCAAAATCGGGAACCTTCCTGAGAGCGCGCTGTAATACCACCCCCTGGTCCAATCAGGTTCGCTGTTACATGGGCTCCGCTAGCCAGCTCGCGATCTTCAATTGTTTTAACGATCCCGGTAAAATAGATCCTGGCATCTTGCTACGTTAGGATGGCTGCAGTGCCGTTTCCGGAAGACGGGAATCACATCCACCTCTTCTCCCTCGATATTCGGCTTCCCGCCGCTTCTGCAACTCCTATATGCCCTCTGCTTCTGAAGACGCTCGCCGCTGGCTTCGCGTAGTCGAGCCACCAGGTTGTGTGCTCCGGTCCTGACGTCACCGCTCCTCGCAGCGCTCCGCCAGGCCCGTAGTTGGCTCTCTCTCGGGCCCCGTCTCAATACAAATTGTATCGAATCCTCTCGGATCCGCTTAATGAACTCAAAAACAAACGAAACGTTCCCCACGGGGGAATAAATACAAATTCTTAAAATAAAAATCAGTCCAACGCCACGCGAAACGCTCCGTAACTCATCTGGCCCCACGACGTAGCCGAATTCGCCTAATTTTGTGACGTGCATCAAAATGCCACGTCACAACTCCTCCCCCCTTAGATTCCGCCTAATGGGATGAGCGAAGCTCAAGGAGATGGCTCTTTATGTGCACCCTACTTCTAATATTACGTGCACGATCCAACCTCTGATCCGGGCCAGCTGGTCTCCATGGATCCTTCGAAATTCTACATCGCGGACCTGTCATTGAGTCTTGGAATCGTTCCCCATAACACACGGTATCGAACACTACGCAAAACTAATGTAATCTTACTCATCTAAACGCCTGAGTAACATACCCAAAAGCAAATTATAAATAAACGAAACTAAAACGCAACAGAAGCGTTCATTTAACTCATAAATACCCTTCTTCATTAGTTATCCTCTAAGATCGCTTCCTTGTTCTTGGATGAGACGAGATCACACCAAATTGAGTATGTTCGTGCCCATGCACGCCTATTTGGTGTCCCCCTAAGACTCGTCTCTCCAAGTAAGTAGTTCTCGGAGCCAGTTTCATCACGACTAACTTCTCCGACTGAACACTTCCGGTTTCACCCGTCTCAGTAATTCCGTTGCAAGGATCATCTTTTATAATCGGACGCCGCTGCGCCCTATCAAATGAAAATTCGACTCTCGGCGCTATCGCGAAATTCCATGTATCACGATTCCCGTGCAAGTCGATTCCGAACTTTCTAATACAATCGATACCTAAAACACATTCTGACGATAAGGAAGGAACAATTCTCACCACGAGCTCCTGGACCACTCCCTTAAGCTCGATTTCTAACCCGACCTCCCCGGTAACTTCAGCTGTATGACCGTCTGCCATCTTGATGGATCTGAACTGTGGCTCTACTATGCTTTTACCTGCCTCTCTCGCAATGCTATTTCCTGCTTGCCCTAAGAAAGTTCTTGCCGATCCTGGATCTACGAGTGCGTGCACCAATTGCCCTCCCACTTCGACATCCAAGAACCAACGCGATCCCGATTCCATGCTTTGAATTGGACCGCACGTGGTAACTGGTCCAGTAGGAAGCGTCTCAGCACGCCCTGAAGAAGGAATAAAGACCTCCATGCGCCTTCCAGTTTGCTCCTCGTAGATCTTCCCTGAGCATTTGGAACATTGCTTCACTGTGGTTCCCTGGGCTCCGCAACGGTAGCAAAATCTGGATCTTTTCTTCTTGCAATTTGAGTATCCATGTCCTGTCTCTCCACAGTTCCAACAACCTGCATTTCTAGACGAATTGACACTCTTTGTAGTCACCGCACTGGGCGACCTCTCGGTGTCAGAGCCGGACTCCTCTGAGTTCTTCTTTGTCGGCTCCTTACTTTGTCTCTTCCGGGAGTTCCTTGACAAATCCTTCCCCTTGGCTCCCACCAACGATCTCAGATGGGTAATCGTTGCCAGCTGATCTGCGATTTCCTGCCGCATCCTCACAATCTCAGCACTGAGAAATTCGCTGGATCCTATCGAAGTTGGAGATGGAATCTGCTCTTCCACTTCCAAAATACTTTTTGAAGGTACGATTGAAGCTACCTCTTCCTTATATCTCTCAGACCCCATCCTCTTCTTGAAAGAGTCCTCTCGATATGCCAGTTCCGGAACCAAACTCTGTTCCGGAGCCGGTGGTGGTCTAAACAACTTGGCCTCTTCAAAGGATCTCTCTCGTTCACTGGCCAAATCACACAACTGCTTGAAATTTTGAAATTCTCTTCGTCGAAATCCCAGCCGTAATAGTGGCAGCATATTACGATACGCCCTGTTCAATTGCTCCTCTAATGTGCAAGGCCTATGTAGGAGAGCATACAAGCTTCGGAGACATACCAGGTATGCTTTTACTGGCTCGTGTTCTCCTTGAGTACGTTGTCGAATTTCATCTTCGAGTTGCCACTGGAATTCTTCTTGTTCGAACTGTCTTCGCAAAGCGCTGGTAAAATCTGCAACGGTCCTCCATTGATGACTTTCAATTCGATACCACTGCAAGGCTGTTCCCGAAAGAATTAATGGCAACGCCTTCAACAGATCTGCATCCGACATGGGCGTATATCTTCGGCATTCTTGTAGCTGAATCAAGAATTCTTCTAGATTTTCCTCGGAAGCGCCAGAAAACTTTAAATTCCATTCTCGTATTCTCTTGACGTAATTCTGGATGCCATGCGTGTCCACTGTCTTAAGCATTGTCTTCGGAACACTTCCTTGATCTTCTGTAGTAGCATAAATCGGTTCAGTTGTCCCAATTGGATTGCCAGCGTACGCAGATAATCTCGGAACCCTTTCAAGATTTTCTGAAGTCTGATACGGTACCGAATGATATGAACGACTCTCAAAACTGGAAGATACTAATGCGGGTCTATCCAAGTAACTCCTAACCTGAGCTTCTTCTACTCTCGAAGTTATATTCCGAGAAACTGTCACTACATTCGTCGTCGCCGTTGACGTAACACAACTAGACGGGGTTTCTGTCGAATAGTCACTCTCCTCGAAAACTAACCTCTGTTTCACAGGAATGACAGGCGCTTCATCTTCAGGTCCCCAATGCGTAATTTCCCCTGAAATTCGACGCGAATATCGACGCAGTCGATCCCGAAGAATAGTTACCGATCCCTCTGTCGATAACTGTAGCGCGGCCAACGACCTGAACAGCTGATCCCCCATGATCGGGGTGAGCGTCGCTTCCCCTACTCTGTCATTCACCATCTCGATCGTCACTTGTTAGCTTCCAGAATTTTCGAAACTTACACAGTCAGAACTTCACACCGTCAAGGGCCGAGCCCACGCGATCGGTGTGTGTGAACCTCCGCTTAACTACAATGTTGCAGGGTCTTCTAACATAGCCTGCATTACCCCAAAAAAAAAACTAATAAAATTCCTTCAACGCGGCTCCACGTCGAGCGCCAATCTTGTGACGACGAAGTCACACATGAAAGCACGACGTGATCCACAACAAATTTTCTAAATCCAAGTTTTTCAACGCGGCCCCACGTTGGGCGCCAATTTTGTGACGACACTTTTTGACGGTGACGCACAAATAAATGGCACCGCGAGAAATAATTAATGAAATACTAAATTATTTGGCGCCAGGTATAACCAGAGTTACACCGCTGTCTCCTAAGGACACCCTGGCCAGCTCTTGTGCGGTGGGGTCCTGGGTCTGGGAGACAATAATCAAAATCTGAAAATTAGGGAGGTTCACTCTAAAAACTACTGAAAACGACAAATTATCGGAACCCAAAATCCGGGGACGGATCCGATTTATTTTAAATAGAAAATAAAACAAGATGGTGAAATACAAATGACAAATACAGAAAACAGATCGAGATGATACAGAACACACTGGGATCTTTACCCAAACGATATTATACAATAATGTTCCCGCTGGAACAACGCAACATACGATACGATATATTAAACGATACGGTAACGATAATAAACGGCACGATATTGACTCACGCACCCATGTGTCAGGGAGACGATTCCGCGAGACGTGGACTGAACGGTTAGACACAAAACCGGAAGGATTGAAATACTTAAATGAGAGACCGATCTCCTGTTTGTCACCGGATTAGCTATCCTTGGACCCTTAGTGGTCAGGAAAGCGCAGGATGACGCGTAAGAGTACGTCGAACAGAAAAGATCGGTTGATCCCGTGAATTGAAAAGTAGCCAAAATATCCCTGAGCGTCACTCACCGTTGTCCAGTAGCTCCTACTATATCCAGGAACACCCTCTCCTGATTTATAGTCCCTCGAACGGATCACGATACGATACAGTAAATACAAAATTCGGTAGAAAACGATAGCACGTCTATCCCTGAGTTAGGCCACGCCGTGAGTGACGCTACCAATTTCCAAAATCGGGAACCTTCCTGAGAGCGCGCTGTAATACCACCCCCTGGTCCAATCAGGTTCGCTGTTACATGGGCTCCGCTAGCCAGCTCGCGATCTTCAATTGTTTTAACGATCCCGGTAAAATAGATCCTGGCATCTTGCTACGTTAGGATGGCTGCAGTGCCGTTTCCGGAAGACGGGAATCACATCCACCTCTTCTCCCTCGATATTCGGCTTCCCGCCGCTTCTGCAACTCCTATATGCCCTCTGCTTCTGAAGACGCTCGCCGCTGGCTTCGCGTAGTCGAGCCACCAGGTTGTGTGCTCCGGTCCTGACGTCACCGCTCCTCGCAGCGCTCCGCCAGGCCCGTAGTTGGCTCTCTCTCGGGCCCCGTCTCAATACAAATTGTATCGAATCCTCTCGGATCCGCTTAATGAACTCAAAAACAAACGAAACGTTCCCCACGGGGGAATAAATACAAATTCTTAAAATAAAAATCAGTCCAACGCCACGCGAAACGCTCCGTAACTCATCTGGCCCCACGACGTAGCCGAATTCGCCTAATTTTGTGACGTGCATCAAAATGCCACGTCACAGTATGTAATGGTAAGTGCCAACCAATGCTTGGGTCACCACATTGGCATATGTAGTTAGGACGAATATTCTGAAAGAGTTCCCCTTTGCAGGTTGGAGCTAGCTTAAGGAGGTTCGACAGTAACTTGCTAGTCAAAACAACGTCTATTTTTTTTTTTTCGTTTCTCCATGAGAGATTGCGATTAATAAAATTATTTCGATTTTCAACAGTTAATACGTATATATTCTTAATGTTCTTCTTCATAAAAAAGAAAGAATTTGTTTATGATAGTATATCAACGCCTTCAGTAGTTTTATAAAAAATAGTATGTGACAGCGTCGCACTATGCTTTATTTTGACGCGTCGCAGCGATCTGTCCCGTTCGCGAACCGAAGTTCTACATCGATTTATTTATTTATTTCATCGATAACCCCATATTATTATTATACTAACTTATTGAGCACGTTTTCAAGTATCGGATGTTAGTTTTTTCCTTTCTTGAAGTTGGGTAGTTCCGTGTAAAAAAATCAGAAACCTAACTGTTATACCATCTTGCGTCATATACGCAATGCACAAGATCCTGAAAACTCGCTACTTCAAGTTCACATATCTCAATTTCTGGACGGTGAATCTCGTACGAATTTCAATGCAAGTCGCGTATCATATTTCTCATGCTGTATGCCAAATTTCATTTCAAAAAGTTGGAAATTAATTTTAATATAAGATACTATCGAACCTCCTTAACAAATGACGGAGTTACCCTCTTAACGAATTTTGAATATCCTGCATCTCCGTACTCCTTAGGGTACAAACGAAATGAAGAGTGGTAAAAACGGGTACAAACAATTCTAAATACATCCTTGCAAACAGAATTTAATTTATTCAAAGTTGGGTGCTAGTGGTTTTTGACTCCCCCCCCCCCCCCCCCCCCGTAATTCCGAACTCTTTGAGGTACAAATGAAAATCAAAGTGGTACAAAGAGGTACAAATGGGGTAAATCGAATCGCGTTTTGAAAATTAAAATATTTTTAAGTCGGGTGCTAGGTTCACATAGGTGTTACGCGCTATATGAATTTGCGTTATAGGAAATCGTGTTGTACGGGAATATTTTTCCTGTATAACGCGCATAATCTAAAGTAACACATTCGAAATAATTATTGCTATGCCAACTTTTATTTTCTGTTTTATCAAATAGGGCAGTATTTAAAAAATCTTGTATTTCATTGAAATTTAATAAAAATGTAAGTATTGTTTTTTAAGATTTTTTTAAATTGAAAAATACTTTTACAATCTTCATTATTAGTGACTGTCCGAATCATCCAAAATCACATTCCATCTTCATTTTAGTAGAAGTAAATATTCAATTCCAATTGTTGAATCAGCTTCACTTACAGATTAAACCTTTTCAAGAAATCTATTATCTTACGTTATTATATTTGCTGTAATTATTTCCAGTTTTGTTTGCAGTTTTAAATATGGAGCTATACAATCTTGCAAGTTCCTTTTAAATTGTGTAGAACACTCCAATAATGGGTCTGTATTTTTGTAAAATCTGTTTCTACTTCTTTAACTAAATCAAGTCCTCGATTGTTTATTGTTAATTATTAATAAAGCCTTAAAACTTTAAATTGTTTCCTTTAAATACTGTTCAACATCCAGCACAAAAAAATCATAAAACCAATTTCTGAATATTGAAGCTATCATCCATGCTTTCTCATTTGCCTGCCATTAAACAGGAAATGTATACTTGTTGTACCCTTCCATTGTACATGGATTCAAAGATTTATTAATAAGCAGAGGCTTCATTAAATATTTTTCAAATGCATTACTGCATAAAAGTAATGTTACCCTTTGCTTGAAAGATTTAAATCCAGGAGCAGATCTTTCACATTTGGAAGTAAACATTCACTGTGTCATTTTTTTCCAGATTAAACCCATTTCATTAGCATTGAATGCCTGATCAGCAGTATAGCCTACTTTTTCTTTAACTTAGTGAAATCTTCTTTCAACTTCTGGGCTAACTGTAAATCAGCTGAAGCTGATTCTCCTTGTGTTTTAATATTATGTACAAAATTTCTTTTTTTTGAATCTGCCGAACCATCCTGGCTACCTTTAAAATCATATGTGTAGACTTCACCGAGAGTGGATTGTTTTAAATGAGTGTAAATTTTGCATACTTTTTGTTTTACGACATGGAATATATGGAATAAACGATATGGAATAAAGGAATATTTTTTCAGTTGCAATTATCCATCCATATAATTAAAGACTTTAATTTTAGATATCAAAGGGTCTTTTATGCGCGCAGTTTTTCTTAAAACCAGTAAAGAATTAATAGTTGCAGTCATTCTTATTTCATTTTCATTTTTTATGGTTCGACTGTTGGCTCGTTTAAATAAAGTTTCTTGGAAATATCTTTTAGTTTTTTCCCAGAATTCAGCTGATTTAACATTGCGACTTTTTTTTTAACAGAAATGCATTTCCATTAAAAACACTTTTTTCTAATTTCATCCATTATATCCTTAAAAATACCTATATAAACTTAATTTATAAAATATTTTTGTATTATATATACTGTGACGTTACATTTGGGATGTCCCGTCACTAGGGGCGGGATATCTTCTTTTCGGTACGAGACGGATTTACGTCTCGTCAGGCGGGGCACTCGCGCTGGTTACCGACACTCCAGGGTCACTCACGCGTCCGAGAAATAGGGTAATTAATTATATTTTTGTTTGTATCATTGGCACATGCGACGCGGCGGAACAAGAACTCTCCCGGAATACGGGAGCGGCAGCAGCCAAGAAGGAGGATGGTGGAGGAAGCAGGGACGTTGCCAGTTGGAGGGGCTCCATGGTCGCTCGGAGGACGGATGTAACGGGAAAGAAGAACGACGCTTCCGGGAAATCGGTAGGGAGCCCGATGTTGCGGGCCCCCGAGTTACTCGAGGGAAGCTGCCGAGGAGGGCGGAAGAAATCGCGGCGGCTATGGCTCGGCGCTATCGCAACGTGAATATACCGGCAGACCATAGGCGCCGCCAACGATAGCGGAATCAACCACCTAAGTCCCGTCAGCGGCGGACCACGGAAGAATTCCCGGCCAGCTGAACCTGCAAGGACCGAATCCGTTCGACGTGCCGACTCCCGGAGGACGCTCCGGGAAGTTCGGCCAATACCTGGAAGACAGGCAGTTACCGGTGCGAACCACCGCGAGGCCAAGGCGGAGAGATCATGCCATCCTAGTGAGCCATAAAGGCCATTATACCGAGCGGCCTCCCGTGTCTCGCGGACGCTACCGTTCTCCCGAAGACGGGAGATATCGTATGGTTGCACCACCCTGGATTGGGATAAAGACGGGATGATCGCCACTACACCGCTCAGAAGGACCCGGCGAAATCAAATCCCGGCATCCAAACTTCGCGCGGCGCCACGAGCCCCGAAAACAATGCAGCCACCCTCGAAGGCCCAACCGCCGCCCAATCAGAGCGCGCTAGGTAAAACTACCGGGGCGCCACCACCACCCAACGAGGGAGCAACGCACCACTCGCCATTCGTCGTATTACCGTCACGCGAGTGCCACGCATATACCTATTTATTTAGTAGAATAATTGTAGTTACAAATAATTCACTCCCGAGGTCCCGGATTTCTTCCCGGCAATACCGGAGGTGAGCCCTTACGTTACCATTACGAATTTCTCTCATAACGAGCCAGCATCGTGCATAAATTCAGTAGGACAGTGCCCGGGATCGGCGACGATTCCGGTGACAGACTTCACGTATTCCCGTCCGGTAATTGTCTATATTGTTGCAGATCTACACTTTCTTTGATCGGATAGGAGACTGGGTGAAATAATTATCAAATTTTGTACTAATGCTGAACAATGTATTTATTTATCCTTGTACGTTGCGACACGTGCTGCTTTCTCCAACAGACACGGGAAGACTGACACAGGTCAGGAGCGCGCAGCAGACACGGCACGACCACAGTGGTCACTGCCACCAAGTGGCTCGACTGTCGCGCTCGACGGCGCGCCTCGAAGCTCCTCGCTCGCCAGACGCGCGAAATACAAATGCTATAATACTTCCACCGTACGAGCGCGTCACTCACGCTGCAACACATTCATACTTCCACACAGCATACTGAAACGTTCTTTCGGCAATGCCTTTGTAAAGATATCCGCCTTCTGCAGTTCAGTAGGAATATATTTGACTTCAATTTCACCCGTTTCAGCCTTTTCGCGAATATAGTGATATCGAATATCTATGTGTTTTGTACGCTTATGGAACTCCGGATTCCTGACTAGCTTTATTGCACTTTGATTGTCTACTTGAATCACAGTTGCTTTTTCTTTTAGATATCCGATATCTCTTAACAGTTTTCTTAGCCATACCACCTCTCTCGTCGCTGCCGACGCTGCTACGTACTCTGATTCAGTCGTGCTCAGAGTTACTAACTTTTGTCTTTGACTAGACCAGGTCACCGGACCTTTTGCAATTTCAAACAGATACCCCGTTGTGGAACGGTGACGTCTCGACGTCACCTGCATAATCTGCATCTGAGTACCCGCTCAGCTCTGGCTCGCTTCCACCGCCGCTATACTTGATTCCGTAATCACTCGTTTTTTTTAGATACGCAAAGATTCTCTTCACTGCTTGCCAGTGATCGCCGTTGTGATTGTTGAGATATTTGCTGACCAAGTTAACCGCGTATGCAATGTCCGGCCTCGTAACTATCGCCAAGAACATTAAAGACCCTACCGCTTCTCGATACGGAACATTTTCCGTCTCCAGTTCTCCTTCGGCAACTGGATGAAGCACCACGTGTGGATCTGCAGGCACACTCATCGGTTTTACATCGATCATCGCAAATTTCTCCAACACACGCCTCACATACGTACTCTGGTGTATAAAAATCACCTTTTTCTCTCTCAACCGCTCGATTTGCATACCAACAAAAATACTCGCATCTCCAATTGTAATCTTAAACGCCTCACCCAAATGCAACAGCACTCGTTCGACTACCGCTTGTGATCTCGCTACAATCAGACCGTCGTCTACAAACAGTGCAAGATAAACTGTTTCGCCCTCGACACGACCTGCGAATATGCACTTATCTGCTTCAGTCTCTTTTAACTGAAACTCCCGTAGGAAATCACTGAACCTTTTATTCCAGCACCTCGGTGCTTGCTTAAGCCCATACAGAGCTTTCTTTAGTTGACACACAACACTTTTTACTTCACTTTTAGTTGCTTCTTCGACGCTGAGACCCTCAGGAACTTCCGTGTAGATTTCTTCCTCCAGTCGCCCGTGTAGAAACGCTGTCTGCACATCAAACTGTGCCAGCTCGAGATCCTCCGACGCCGCGATCGCCAGCAGAACTCGCAGCGAGTCGTACCGTACGACTGGCGCGAACGTCTCCTCGAAATCCACTCCATGTTGCTGCATGAATCCTCGAGCACACAGCCGTGCCTTGAAACGATATACGTTTCCTTCAGTGTCTCTCAGCAGTCGAAAAACCCACTTCGAATCGATGAGTTTTATACATGGCTTTCGTTTCACCAGGCTCCACGTCTCGTTCTCCTGATGCGCCTTCAGCTCGTCCTCGATTGCCCTCTTCCATTGAACCGACTCACTGCCGTTCACTGCTTCGCCGTACGACGATGGAACCACAAATTCTGCCACATTCATCTCGTACCGCGAGGGCCGCTTCAGACTCCCGCGTTCCCTGAGCTGCCGCTGATTTCCCACCGGCGGCTGCGGCTCTATTCCAGCTGCATCCTCGGCCGCTGGCAGAAATACCTCATCGTCTGACTCGTCTCCTTCACCTCCTGGTCTTTCTTCGGCTCCATGGCGCTCCTCTCGTTCCTCTCGCTCAACTTTTGGCAACCGAATCTCACCTTCTTCTTCGCTGTCGGCTGGCAGTACCGCCTGTCCGACTTTCTCGTAGAACACCACATCCCGCGACACTACTACTTTCTTCGACGCCGGATCCCACAGCCGATAGTTCGACGATTTTCCTTCGTAGCCGACGAGCCACATTCTTTTCGCCCGCGCATCTAGTTTCTTCGTAAGCTGTTTCGGCACATTCACAAATGTCTCGGACCCGAATATTCGAAGATGCTCCAAATTCGGCTTCTGTCCGATCCACAGTTCGTATGGCGTCACGTCACCTCGCGCATTCGTCGAACCCGAACGATTCATTAGGTACACAGCTGTGCTAGCTGCCTCGGCCCATAGATTCTTCGGAAGCCCTTTTGCCCCAATCATCGTTCTCGCCGCTTCGATTATCGTTCTGTTGTCGCGCTCTGCTTTGCCGTTCTGCTCCGGTGTGTACGGCGCTGTGGTTTCTCGCTGAATTCCGCGCAACTCAAGATAGTTGTCCATTGCTTTGTTGCGAAACTCACGCCCGTTATCTGAACGCAGCACTCTCATCACTCGCCCGAACTTATTTTCCACCAGTTCGTCGAACACTTTGAATTTTTCGTACACATCACCTTTGTGTCGCAGAAAATAAACGTACCGAAAACTCGTGGCGTCATCCTTGAAGGTCAGAAGATACCGTGAACCCTTCGGAGATTCGATCTGCATTGGCCCACACACGTCCGTGTGTATCACTTCGCCCGGCACGGTAGCTGCCCTGTCACGCTTCTTTTTGAACGCGAGTCTGTGGGATTTGCCGGCTTTGCACGCTTCACAAAATACGTCGCCCTTCCCCGACAGCTTCACTCCGTCCACGATGCCCTTCTTCACCAACTCACTCAACTTTCGAACATTTACGTGACCGAGACGCTCGTGCCACACACGAATGTCCGCTTCCGCTACATTAGCTGCGTCGCCAGCGCTCTCGCTTCTTTTCCGGAAAAGCATCCGATAGATCTCGTTTTCCTGTTTGACACCGACGGCCAGCACTTCATCTCCGTCACAGATTTTTACCATTTTGTACGAGAAATTCACGTCGTAACCCCGCGATGTGCACACTCCGACCGACAGGAGATTCTTTTTCATTTCCGGAACATAAATCACTTTTTCAATTCGCGATTTGACCCATGCGCCACTGACGTACTTGTCAATTAAGACCGTCCCCTCGCCGACAACTTTACACTCTTTATTGTCACCCAAAGATATCGTTCCGCCATCCCGCGTCTGGCGATAATCAGTCAGCCACTCACGCCGATGCGTGATATGACGTGATGCCCCACTGTCGGTGAGCCACACTTCCTCCCGATCAGCCTTCAGCATCGCGTTTCCGACATTGACTGGAAAACTCACGTTTTTTGAATCATCGACACTCTTCCGCGACACGTGCACTCTATCTTCCGCAACAAACGCGCAATCACGCGATTCCCGAGACTCACTGCGTTTACGCTCACGTTTTTCCTTCTTTTTGTCCTTGCATTCGCGCGCGAAATGCCCCATCTCATGGCACTTGAAACACTCGACGTCTTTCCGGTCCTTCGATTTCTTTTTCTTCTTCTTATTCTTATCACTCGATTCACCACTTTTCTTCGTACCGTCTTTTCGCGACGCGACATACGCCCCTGGAGCCTCTTCGTCCAGGGTCAGCCGAGATTCCTCGCGAATAAGCCTCTCCTGCAAATTCACTAGCGTCTGCCGCGCGGGCTCGACACTGTCCCACGCGGTCTGCAACGTCGCGTACTTCGGCGCTAAACGTCGTCACTTCCGACACTGTTTCCCCAACATCGACTAATTGCGCGGCCATGTTCTGCACTTTCGCCAAATGCTGCACCATCGTGTCTCCCGGAGACATCCGATATTCGTGGAAACGTTGCGTCAGCAATAATTTGTTTGACGCCGACTTCTGCTCATGAATGCAAGACAATTTGTCCCACATCTCTTTTGCAGTAGTACAAATTAACAGCGACTCGAGTTGCTCATACTCCACCGACGACGAGATCAGAAACATTGCGCGCGCATTGTCCTTTACCCACGCTTTCACCTCGGCATCGTGGCCGGCACCGGCCGGCTTTGATCTTGACCCGTCCACCACGTCACGTATCCCGTGTGCAATAAATAATGTGTTCACTTGAAACTTCCATCCTTGAAAATTCTGTCCATTGAATTTCACGATGTTCCGTGCTGAAATCTCGTCAGACATCTCGGATTACTATTCGACCGCACACGCGACCCGAACACCCGAAACCAGACACGCACGAACAATGGCCGACCGCGTGGCCTCGTGTTTCCGCGTTTTCCGACTCGCAGTCTCACCGCCTCCGAAAATCACAGCACAGTTAGGGTGTCTGGGCCCATAACCTATTGTTGCAGATCTACACTTTCTTTGATCGGATAGGAGACTGGGTGAAATAATTATCAAATTTTGTACTAATGCTGAACAATGTATTTATTTATCCTTGTACGTTGCGACACGTGCTGCTTTCTCCAACAGACACGGGAAGACTGACACGGGTCAGGAGCGCGCAGCAGACACGGCACGACCACAGTGGTCACTGCCACCAAGTGGCTCGACTGTCGCGCTCGACGGCGCGCCTCGAAGCTCCTCGCTCACCAGACGCGCGAAATACAAATGCTATAGTAGTCTACCGTTTGACGAGTACCGTATGCTGGGGCTTCGTTCCTCGAATATCTTCGCCTATCTTTTGTATGTCTGATTCTCGCGCGTGGATTGCTTTTATATTATCTCTATCATTATCTTCATTTAAAGTAAAACCCTGGAGTGTCCCTTACGGCTGAATCCGCTGGCTACCGCTTCTCGGTAGACGGCGTATGGTGTTGCACTGTATTATAGTATCTTATGCTTGCTTTATTTATTTAATCTGTCATTCGCTCTAACTGTGTAATTTCTACTTTTATCGTGTTTGCGCGTTCTACGGCGGCCGTGGGCCGACCGATCGCATGGCTCGGGTATTTTCTCGGTAGAGTACCGTCACTCGAGTAAAGTGGCTGCCGCCAACGCGTAATTTTGGGATAGCCCGAATTGCTTGTCGATAATTTGTGATTGTTCCGGCCTTCTGCCGCCCAGGTCCCGTTGAGGTGACTGACCATTGTTCATTACCGCGCTTAGCGGGTTTGGTGTTCAACCGTTAATTGTTAAATACTTGGCTGGTAGCGCCTAGACTACCGTACTCTATTGTAATCTCCCGTTTACGGGAATTCATTCTTAATATATTTTCTCACTTCTTTTGTTATTGTTACCAAATCTCTCGCATTATTTTACTCGTGTACGAAACCTTCCTGCGTGCGTGTAACTTTACAGGATCCGCCCCTCTACCATTCCCGTGGGCTGAGTAGCCAAGATATCGCGGAAGATTTTCCTGCGGTGTTATGACATCGTCGGATGTCTGGCGCCCAATTTCCGTGATTTTTCGCGATCTTTCGTTATCTCAATTTTTTCAGATTTCTCTCTCGGACACCGTACGTGATCCTTCGACTAATTGTGGCTATTATAGATTATCATTTCTCTATTATTTTTCGACTTTGAATTATCGGTCACAATACTTACGTATTTTAAATGTAAGCTTTCTCGAATCGTGAATAAGAGACACTGATACGTTACTGATTCCCCAGGTGTTTTTTTAGCACTGATACTCATATCGTCATATTAAGAATGCCCGCGTCAGAAAACAAAACGACGATAAAACATGAAAAGCCAGTAACAATGAAGAAAACAATGTAATGCTTAAATAAAACAGATTTAATTCTTAAATCAGGTAATTCCTGTGTTTTATTATTTGGCGCGTTATAGGATTTGCGTGTAAGAACTCGCGTTACATAGGAGTCTACTGAGATGCGTTTAGAAATCTTACTCAAGGTAATTTCGGGACGTTGCATCTCTTTTTATTATCGTTATAATAAAGAGATAGAATGATACTATCATCGATATATAGCATGGACTATGCACAAACATAGGAAAAATGGTCGGCTGCAGTCGGCTGATAGAAAAAGCTGGCGACCGGTGGCAGCCAAGCCCTGTCTCTTCCTAATCAGCAGCCGTAGTACGGGAGCGTAGGAACGTAGCCAATGGGAGCATTAGAAAAAGAGAGTTATCGACCGCCATCTCAGTCCCTCTTTCTCTAGTGAAGTTTCTGAATGTACCCCTGTATATGTATAAGCTCCATAGTGTGAGGTTTCATTAGATATTGTTAGATATATCATGAGGTATCATAGGTTAGATATATCGTGTAACAGGTGTTTTGACATTCCTTAACTTTCCTTACTTTAGTCTAAAATAATTAGCACAAGGTAGGATTATTAAAATGTTTTGGTTGTATCGGAAATAAGCAACTTATTTTGCCTAATATTAAGTTATTCTCGTTTTTATATTTTGCAAAATGACGAACAAGAAAAGAAGCGACTCTGTTGCAAAGTAAAAACTTAAAAGGCTTGCTGCTGAACAGTCAGAATGAAATCATTGTTTAATATGGAGTGTCACAGCAGGTAATTTCTAAAATAAGAAAATATGAAACAATATTCTTGAAAATCAAAGGATATTGGGTATAGGTACAAAAAAGAAGAGAGTGGGATCTGGAAACATAACTTTAGACCACTTAATGTACGAATGGTTTATTCAGAAACACAGCCTAGACAATTAATAATTTTCATTACATGAAAAAGCATTGCATTTTAATGAGATGTTAAATGGATCTATACATTTCAAAGGAAGCATTGGATAACTTGATCATTTAAAAAAAAAAGCATGGTATATGCCTTTAGAAGCCAGTGAATTATTTTGCAATGATTTTTTGGAATTCATTGTGTCAAATGGAATTTAAAAGGATCAAGTCTACAATGCAGACAAAACAGGTAAATTTTGAAGATCTTCAACTTTATTGGTTCATTGGCTTTGTAATAAAAATTGTTTTGATGCTGAAATGATTATTATAGAACTTCTGTGGAAGATATTGCCAAATAAGATTCTTCTAACACATTGTGAAAATCAAGCACCTGAATGAACAACAGCCAAATATCATCATGATCTGTACCAATGCAAGCAGCACATAAAATATGTCTACTTCTTATAGGAAATTTTCCAGAAACCACGGTATTTTAAAAATATCGAAATACTACCAATTATCTATTGGAGACAGAAGAGTAACTGACTGGACAAGGTGCTGTTTACAGAATTATACAAGGAAGTACCTGCCATAATAGAAAAATATGGGGCAAATTTGCATCATGCATCGTTTTACATTTTACTAGTTAATGCTCCATCTCACCCATCCGCCATAGAACTTATTTTGATCAGTGACGTATGTCAAGTAATGTATTCACCACCCAACGTCACTTCCCTTGTCCAACTTATGGATCAAGGAGTAATTGAGAAAATGAAAAGGATATACAAAAGAGAACTTCTATAATCAAAACTGACATTACAAGTATCATATATGTGTTTAAGTAATGGAGAATATGAAGCTGTTGCAATGTATTTGCTTAGGCATGGAAATCAGTAACGCAACAAAATATTAACAATTTTTGAAAAACCCTTCTTTAGAATAACAATTCTACCACTAGAACCAGTCTTAGACAAATATATGTTTATGACATTGCTACAACAAATTCCAAATGGCAATGAAACAGCCATTGAAGAAGAAACTGAGTAGTTACAAAATTACAACCTTGGATGGTAAATCCTCAATAGAAAAGAAACTTGTTTTTGGAATTGAAGGACTTCACAATAGTAAAAAAGAAAATGAAGAAGTAGAAATGACTGTGAATAATATTTTAGAGGGATTGGTGGAGTCTTGAGAATTGGTACCAAACTTGGAAATGTACTGTAACACCTGTTCCCGAATTTCTTAAGAGGTATCGAGATAACTAGATCCGGGAACAGAGTAATACCTTCGCTCGATCGGTCCAGTATCTTCGAATCAAGAGACTCGGTCGAGTCTCGCGCCAAGTACAGGCAACCGGCTGTACAGGGCACAGCTCGCCGAGACTCTTTACTTGAGTCAACTCTCATACCTGTGTTTGGAACGAAATATCTTATTAACCGCTATACATGAGAAAAAGTTATTGATACATTCACTATAGGAATTGAGGGTCCTGAATTGATTGCCCCCACGTTCAATACGATTAGTATACGAGATCAGGGTGTATTGAAATGGCGAGCGAGATGATTTTATTTCAGTTCCGTCGTCGTCGTCATCGTCGTCGTCGTCTTCGCACGTCCATCGCATTTTTTACACGACAGATGGTGCTGACTGCTGTGCCTTCTTTACCTATTTGTACTCTGTATGGTGGTAGTAATTTACGAATACACAACACAATCAAATACACTTTACAAGTGAAGCTACCGTTCATACCGAATTTCCAGTTAGTATAAGGGTGCTTTCACAACAGTATAGAATTATTCAGTTTTTAATAGCACTCATGTGCAGCGGGCGTATATGGGTGTATGTATATGTGTGCTTCGGCATACTTCCTCGTATTTTAGGTGACAGTTTGTCCAACTGTTCTGCTTCGTAGTTTTCTGTATCTAGATGGCGGACGTGGAAGTCCACGGTGTCCAGGTATTCCGCTTCGTAGTTTTCTGTATCTAGGTGTCGGACATAGAAATTCAGGGTGTCCAGGCATTCCGCTCCGTAGTTTCCTGTGTCCAGGTGTCGGATATGGAAGTTCAGGGTGTCCAGATGTTTCGCTCCGTAGTTTTCTGTATCTAGGTGTCGGATGTGAAAGTTCAGGGTGTCCAGGTGTTCCGCTCCGTAGTTTTCTGTATCTAGGTGTCGGATGTGGAAGTCCAGGGTGTCCAGGTATTCCGCTCCGTAGTTTTCTATGTCCAGGTGTTGGATGTGGAAGTCCAGGGTATCCAGGTATTCCGCTACGTAGTTTTCTGTATCTAGGTGTCGGATGTGAAAGTTCAGGGTGTCCAGGTGTTCCGCTCCGTAGTTTTCTGTATCTAGGTGTCGGATGTGAAAGTTCAGGGTGTCCAGGTGTTGCGGTCCGTAGTTTTCTGTATCTAGGTGTCGGATGTGGAAGTCCAGGGTGTCTAGGTCTTCCGCTACGTAGTTTTCTGTATCTAGGTGTCGGATGTGGAAGTTCAGGGTGTCCAAGTATTCCGCTACGTAGTTTTATGTATCTAGGTGTCGGATGTGGAAGTTCAGGGTGTCCAGGTATTCCGCTTCGTAGTTTTCTGTATCTAGGTGCCGGATGTGGAAGTTCAGGGTATTCAGGTATTCCGCTTCGTAGTTTTCTGTATCTAGGTGTTGGATGTGGAAGTTCAGGGTGTCCAGGTATTCCGCTTCGTAGTTTTCTGTATCTAGGTGCCGGATGTGGAAGTTCAGGGTATCCAGGTATTCCGCTTCGTAGTTTTGTGTATCTAGGTGTCGGATGTGGAAGTCCAGGGTGTCCGGGTATTCCGCTACTTAGTTTTCTGTATATAGGTGTCGGATGTGGAAGTCCAGGGTGTCCAGGTATTCCGCTACGAAGTTTTCTATATCTAGGTGTCGGATGTGAAAGTTCAGGGTGTCCAGGTGTTCCGCTCCGTAGTTTTCTGTATCTAGGTGTCGGATGTGGAAGTCCAGGGTGTCCAGGTATTCCGCTCCGTAGTTTCCTATGTCCAGGTGTTGGATGTGGAAGTCCAGGGTATCCAGGTATTCCGCTACGTAGTTTTCTGTATCTAGGTGTCGGATGTGAAAGTTCAGGGTGTCCAGGTGTTCCGCTCCGTAGTTTTCTGTATCTAGGTGTCGGATGTGGAAGTTCAGGGTGTCCAGGTGTTCCGCTTCGTAGTTTTGTGTATCTAGGTGTCGGATGTGGAAGTCCAGGGTGTCTAGGTCTTCCGCTACGTAGTTTTCTGTATCTAGGTGTCGGATGTGGAAGTTCAGGGTGTCCAAGTATTCCGCTACGTAGTTTTATGTATCTAGGTGTCGGATGTGGAAGTTCAGGGTGTCCAGGTATTCCGCTTCGTAGTTTTCTGTATCTAGGTGCCGGATGTGGAAGTTCAGGGTATTCAGGTATTCCGCTTCGTAGTTTTCTGTATCTAGGTGTTGGATGTGGAAGTTCAGGGTGTCCAGGTATTCCGCTTCGTAGTTTTCTGTATCTAGGTGCCGGATGTGGAAGTTCAGGGTATCCAGGTATTCCGCTTCGTAGTTTTGTGTATCTAGGTGTCGGATGTGGAAGTCCAGGGTGTCCGGGTATTCCGCTACTTAGTTTTCTGTATATAGGTGTCGGATGTGGAAGTCCAGGGTGTCCAGGTATTCCGCTACGAAGTTTTCTATATCTAGGTGTCGGATGTGAAAGTTCAGGGTGTCCAGGTGTTCCGCTCCGTAGTTTTCTGTATCTAGGTGTCGGATGTGGAAGTCCAGGGTGTCCAGGCATTCCGCTTCGTAGTTTTCTGTATCTAGGTGTCGGATGTGGAAGTCCAGGGTGTCCAGGTGTTCCGCTCCGTAGTTTTCTGTATCTAGGTGTCGGATGTGGAAGTTCAGGGTGTCCAGGTGTTCCGCTTCGTAGTTTTGTGTATCTAGGTGTCGGATGTGGAAGTCCAGGGTATCCAGGTATTCCGCTACGTAGTTTTCTGTATCTAGGTGTCGGATGTGAAAGTTCAGGGTGTCCAGGTGTTTCGGTCCGTAGTTTTCTGTATCTAGGTGTCGGATGTGGAAGTCCAGGGTGTCCAGGTATTCCACTACGTAGTTTTCTGTATCTAGGTGTCGGATGTGGAAGTCCAGGGTGTCCAGGTATTCCACTACGTAGTTTTCTGTATCTAAGTGTCGGATGTGAAAGTTCAGGGTGTCCAGGTGTTCCGCTCCGTAGTTTTCTGTATCTAGGTGTCGGATGTGGTAGTCCAGGGTGTCCAGGTCTTCCGCTACGTAGTTTTCTGTATCTAGGTGTCGTATATGGAAGTTCAGGGTGTCCAAGTACTCCGCTTCGTAGTTTTCTGTATCTAGGTGTCGGATGTGGAAGTTCAGGGTGTCCAGGTATTCCGCTACTTAGTTTTCTGTATATAGGTGTCGGATGTGGAAGTTCAGGGTGTCCAGGTATTCCGCTCCGTAGTTTCTTGTATCTAGGTACTGGATGTGGAAGTCCAGGGTGTCCGGGTATTCCGCTCCGTAGTTTCCTGTATCTAGGTGTCGGATGTGGAAGTTCAGGATGTCCAAGTATTCCGCTTCGTAGTTTTCTGTAGCTAGGTGTCGGATGTGGAAATTCAGGGTGTCCAGGTGTTCCGCTCCGTAGTTTCTTGTATCTAGGTTTCGGATGTGGAAATTCAGGGTGTCCAGGTGTTCTGCTCCGTAGTTTCTTGTTTCTAGGTGTCGGACGTAGAAGTCCAGAAAAGTGTGCAACAAGCTTTGGCGCTTCGCTCAAACTATAGTATCCTCTTTGATGTTCGCACGGACTGAGGTACAAGGCCTGAAATAATCCAGCACACTTTCCTCTCATACGTTTACCACACGGCTTCAACAAGCTGGACACCATTAACGACGCTTATATGCATTGAAGATTACATTTTCTTTAAAAATTTGTATATGTCTTTATGCATTTCTAGAAAAAGGGACTTACAAATTAAATTTATATGCCATTAAACATTTTCGACACCGCAATATATTTTTCTGATTAGCAACATCATAATGTATTTACATTTTATATCTGTGACAACATAGATTTCAGTGCTTAATACTTCTATGTCCCGTTGAAAAACAAAAACTTGTGATATCCCCCAAAAAACACTTACGTGTAAAAAACTACGCCAAGTACAGGTGTGCTGTGTATTCCTCTAATAAAAAGTATTGATATCAGATTATTGAGGCCAAGTACATAAGTCACTACATGTTTGCCTATTATATGATCTAGCACTGGCCCATCATTTTAATTGTATTTTCAAAATTTCCTATAACGTTTTCACTACTCTTTTACATTACTACTGTTTCTCGTAGTTGATTATGAATTAATGGTTATTTAATAATTAATGAAACTTTAGCTGATTCCTTATCGAGTACTACTTGGCGGGTCCGCGCCAGAAATTCCAAAGTACTTAATTTGAACGTACTAGTAGTATCCTAAAATTATATGTTTGTTATTAAGATTTTACCGTGATTATTATTGACGAGTTATCGTTAATAAGCTCTATATAGAAAGTTGACATTGGTTTTGAGTTTAATGACTGGCATTATGAATGCAAATTTATATCAAGAATTGCACGGACCCGCCAAGTAGTACTCGATAAGGAATCAGCTAAAGTTTCATTAATTATTAAATAACCATTCATTCATAATCAACTACGAGAAACAGTAGTAATGTAAAAGAGTAGTGAAAACGTTATAGGAAATTTTGAAAATACAATTAAAATGATGGGCCAGTGCTAGATCATATAATAGGCAAACATGCAGTGACTTATGTACTTGGCCTCAATAATCTGATATCAATACTTTTTATTAGAGGAATAGACAGCACACCTGTACTTGGCGTAGTTTTTTACACGTAAGTGTTTTTTGGGGGATCCGTAAGTGACACGAAACCTGTGAGATATGCCGGTGGGCGCCAGGCATCCAGTGATGCCACGAGGGAGCGATAATGAAAAGCACCAAGTTAACGATAAGAAACGAAAATCTAACGATACTAGGACCGATGCGTTGCGGAAGTCCGACTAACTCAGCCCCGTTAGGTATAGGAGAGGGGCGGGGTAATTATAAAGTAAGAGCCGTAGCCAGGATTAGGTAACCAAAACTTAACAATTTATTGCACCTGGCAATCAGAAATTAACAACCAATCAACTCGACAAAGATACGAAAGGCTACCAGAGGTAGTCGCGGTATTATCGCTAGGTTACAGATTTCGAATCGGCCGAAAGACAGCCTATAGCCCTCACAGGCAATTCACGATCTGCGAGGCGATGAGATGTAACGGCCGCCTAAATCTCGGACGATTTACCGACTACAATTGTTATATCCCAAAGCGGATCTACTTAAGTAAATGCAATCGGTAAATTCTTTTCAGCACATCGAACTTTTCGATTGCCTCATGTAATTCCTGGAACGCTGAGTAGCAGGCCATACGCTCACACTACATGCCAGCGCGAGGAATGAAGCAAGACTCTTTCTGCAAGATCATCAATATTGCGGTGCATTATCCCCAAAATTAGAGCTAACGCACCCACAGTATTCGGAGCCAATAGGTAGTCTGTTGAAGCAGGATTGTGTGATCGGGATGGAGTAATAACTGAGCCTTTTCGTACTTAACGTAGAATAAGTATTTATTCAAACAGCGCTAAGAGGTACTCGTCGATTGCTATCTCGTACGATACTACTGAAAGAAAATGGGAGCACCGCGTTGGTTGCTAACCCGGGGTTCGTAGAGCACGAGCATCACCGAAGATACCCGAAGTCGCGCTCTCCTCTTTAGTCGTACAGTCGCGTACATAAGTTTGTACTTGTACTATTGCTAACGAAGAAATGCGCGGAACTCAATCATTCTTAACACTACCGCTGTTCGAGCGTTTCTCGTTAACTATTATCATGTTCAGCTTCGAACACAGATCTCGAAAACGATCTCTCGGCATCGCTTTTGTTAATATATCCGCTCGTTGATTTTCAGACGGAATGTACTCTATTTTTATATCTTTTTCGTTCACTTTCTCGCGGATAAAATGGTAGTGAACATCTATATGTTTAGTTCTTTTGTGAAATACCGGGTTTTTGACTAGCTTGATTGCGCTTTGGTTATCAACGTATAATACCGTCTCTTTCTCGCAAGGACATCCGATGTTCGACAGTAATTTTCTCAGCCAGATTAATTCGCGCGCCGCTGATGACGCGGCAACATACTCGGCCTCTGTCGTGCTTAACGTCACGATTCGTTGCCGCTGCGACGACCACGTGACGGCTCCGTTTGCTAGACAAAATACATATCCAGTCGTGGATCTCCGCGTTTCGATATCACCCGCGTAATCGGCATCCGAAAAGCCAATCAATGTCGCTTCGCTACCGCCGCTTGTATATTTTATACCGTATTCAATTGTCCCTTTTAGATACGCGAAGATCCTTTTTACTGCCCGCCAGTGAGTCGCGTTATGGTTACTCAAGTATTTGCTTACTGCGTTTACTGAATACGCGATGTCCGGTCTCGATACCGCGGCGAGAAACACTAGGGACCCAACAGCTTCACGATACGGAGCTTCATTTGACTTCTCGTCAATGAATCTAATGCTGCGTGCGGATCGGCCGGCACACTCACTGTTTTTGCGTCAGACATTCCAAATTTTTTGATTATTTTCTGCGTGTTCGCGCTCTGATGAATTTTTAATGATTTTTGCTCTCGATTACGCTCAATTTGCAGCCCGACGAAGATATCCGAATCTTCCACTGTTATTTTGAACGTTTCACTTAATCGCCGGACGATTATTCTTAATGTCTCTAGATTGTTCGATGCTATTAGTCCATCGTCGACGAACAGCGCTAGATGGACTTGGTCGTTTCTGAATTTACCGGTGAATACACAATTGTCTGCCTCGCATTCTTCGAACTTGAATTCGTTGAGAAACTTTGTAAATTGCAGGTTCCAGCACCTTGGTGCCTGTTTCAAGCCGTACAGAGATCTCTCGAGCTTGCATGCGAGTTTTGAGGCATCTTCTTTCATCTTGAGTCCTTTCGGCACTTCCATATACAGGGTGTTTCTTTTATCTCTGCCACCCGAAATAACTCAGTAATTATCGATGTCACAAAAAAATGTTCCAGACAAAAGTTGTACGGTGTGGAGGGGGCCACCAAATGCGACCAATTTTTTTTATTTCGGTGGAGGTGTTAACGCACAGTGAAGGGCACCTCCACTTTTTTAAATAGAAGGGTATATTTTTTTTTCAGCCATTTTGTGGAATACCTCAAGCTGAATAAAAAAGATTAAGGGGTCAAAGTCGTACAAGGTCATTTAAGGTCAGTATCAATGATAGAAATCTAAAATATCTCGGATCACTACCAAAGAAATATTTAAACATTTAAGTCCGTATTCACAACTCGCTCTTAAGGTCACTAACAGAGTCGCTTGTAGTTAAAACTCACTAAGAAAAAACTTAAAAGCGCACTATTAGCACTAAAAGCGAGTTCTGAATACGGGCTTTAGTATTTTCAAATTTACCTTTTATTTCAATAGATGCTCGAAATGACCTCCACCAGCCTCCAAGCATTTTTCCAATCGGACAGTCAGACACTGTTTCGATCGTAGAATGCTTTCTGGAGTGATGGTGTTACATGCATTGATGATGCGTTCTCGCATGTTCTCCGGTGTTGTGGGTACATCTTGATAGATTTTATCCTTCAATGTCCCCCATAAGGAAAAATCGAGTGGAGTTAAGTCCGGTGATCGAGCAGGCCAGCTTATCCGTGATCCTCGGCTAATCTGCTTATTACCAAATTTCTGGTCGACAACATTGCGAGCTATTCGTGCAAAATGAGCTGGACAACCATCGTGTTGATACCAGAGTTTTTGCCGATCCCACAAGCTCAGATCTTCAAGCAGCACAGGTAATGTATCTTCTAGAAAAGCAGCGTACTTAACTCCAGTCTGATTACCGTCAATGAAGTGTGGGCCAATAATTCTATTGTTCCATATGCCGCACCACACATTAACACTCCATGGTCGTTGATGGACAACTTGTCGTAGCCATCTGGGATTTTCCTCTGCCCAATAGTGCATATTATGCGTGTTCACTTGTCCATGGTTTGTGAACGTCGACTCGTCAGTAAATAATACATGATTGAAGAATTCTTCGTCGATCCGCAATTGCTGCTGTGCCCACTGACAAAAGTTGATGCGATTTTCAAAATCATTTCCTTCGAGAGCCTGATGCAACGACATTCGGTATGGATGCAAATGATGGCGATTCAGGATTCTCCTCACACTTGCTGTCGAAATTGGATATTGTTTGGAGAGAGTCCTACAACTAACATGAGGGTTTACAGCAACGGCACCCAACATGTCAGTTTCTGCATTTTCCGTAGTTCGCGTTTTAGTACGATTTTTCTTAGCAGGATTAACACTACCCGTAGCGCGAAATGACGTGACTACCGAGTCAAATGTTCGCCGGCTTGGACACTGTCGATCTGGAAATTGCTCAGCATACACCAAACGCGCTCTTGTCGAATTCTTTCTTGCTTCACCGTAACACAGTATCATGTCCACTTTTTCAAATTGCTGGTACATTTTCAAATTATGAATATCTAATATCCACACACGAAATCAACTCGAACGAAGTTGTTGAATAAACAAAAGGTATTCGAAGCGTTGCCAATGACTACGAAATTATTAAAAATAAATTCGAAGCGTTGCCAATGACTACGAAATTATTAAAAATAAATTCGAAGCGTTGCCAATGACTAGGAAATTATTAAAAATAAATTCGAAGCGTTGCTAATGACTACGTTATTCATTTTTAATAATTTCCTAGTCATTGGCAACGCTTCGAATTTATTTTTAATAATTTCCTAGTCATTGGCAACGCTTCGAATTTATTTTTAATAATTTCCTAGTCATTGGCAACGCTTCGAATTTATTTTTAATAATTTCCTAGTCATTGGCAACGCTTCGAATTTATTTTTAATAATTTCCTAGTCATTGGCAACGCTTCGAATTTATTTTTAATAATTTCGTAGTCATTGGCAACGCTTCGAATTTATTTTTAATAATTTCCTAGTCATTGGCAACGCTTCGAATTTATTTTTAATAATTTCGTAGTCATTGGCAACGCTTCGAATTTATTTTTAATAATTTCCTAGTCATTGGCAACGCTTCGAATTTATTTTTAATAATTTCGTAGTCATTGGCAACGCTTCGAATACCTTTTGTTTATTCAACAACTTCGTTCGAGTTGATTTCGTGTGTGGATATTAGATATTCATAATTTGAAAATGTACCAGCAATTTGAAAAAGTGGACATGATACTGTGTTACGGTGAAGCAAGAAAGAATTCGACAAGAGCGCGTTTGGTGTATGCTGAGCAATTTCCAGATCGACAGTGTCCAAGCCGGCGAACATTTGACTCGGTAGTCACGTCATTTCGCGCTACGGGTAGTGTTAATCCTGCTAAGAAAAATCGTACTAAAACGCGAACTACGGAAAATGCAGAAACTGACATCTTGGGTGCCGTTGCTGTAAACCCTCATGTTAGTTGTAGGACTCTCTCCAAACAATATCCAATTTCGACAGCAAGTGTGTGGAGAATCCTGAATCGCCATCATTTGCATCCATACCGAATGTCGTTGCATCAGGCTCTCGAAGGAAATGATTTTGAAAATCGCATCAACTTTTGTCAGTGGGCACAGCAGCAATTGCGGATCGACGAAGAATTCTTCAATCATGTATTATTTACTGACGAGTCGACGGTCACAAACCATGGACAAGTGAACACGCATAATATGCACTATTGGGCAGAGGAAAATCCCAGATGGCTACGACAAGTTGTCCATCAACGACCATGGAGTGTTAATGTGTGGTGCGGCATATGGAACAATAGAATTATTGGCCCACACTTCATTGACGGTAATCAGACTGGAGTTAAGTACGCTGCTTTTCTAGAAGATACATTACCTGTGCTGCTTGAAGATCTGAGCTTGTGGGATCGGCAAAAACTCTGGTATCAACACGATGGTTGTCCAGCTCATTTTGCACGAATAGCTCGCAATGTTGTCGACCAGAAATTTGGTAATAAGCAGATTAGCCGAGGATCACGGATAAGCTGGCCTGCTCGATCACCGGACTTAACTCCACTCGATTTTTCCTTATGGGGGACATTGAAGGATAAAATCTATCAAGATGTACCCACAACACCGGAGAACATGCGAGAACGCATCATCAATGCATGTAACACCATCACTCCAGAAAGCATTCTACGATCGAAACAGTGTCTGACTGTCCGATTGGAAAAATGCTTGGAGGCTGGTGGAGGTCATTTCGAGCATCTACTGAAATGAAAGGTAAATTTGAAAATACTAAATGTTTAAATATTTCTTTGGTAGTGATCCGAGATATTTTAGATTTCTATCATTGATACTGACCTTAAATGACCTTGTACGACTTTGACCCCTTAATCTTTTTTATTCAGCTTGAGGTATTCCACAAAAGGGCTGAAAAAAAATATACCCTTCTATTTAAAAAAGTGGAGGTGCCCTTCACTGTGCGTTAACACCTCCACCGAAATAAAAAAAATTGGTCGCATTTGGTGGCCCCCTCCACACCGTACAACTTTTGTCTGGAACATTTTTTTGTGACATCGATAATTACTGAGTTATTTCGGGTGGCAGAGATAAAAGAAACACCCTGTATATGGTTTCCTCCAATTTGCCGTATAAGAATGCAGTTTGTACATCAAATTGCATTACTTCAAGATCTTTTGCAGCAATCATCGCCAGCAGTACTCTCAGCGAGTCGTACCTCACCACTGGGGAGAAGGTTTCTTTGTAATCTATGCCTTCGCGTTGTAGAAATCCTCTCGCACATAATCGTGCTTTGAAATGAGGTGATTTCCCGTCTGTATTCGGTTTCACGCGAAACACCCACTTGGAGTCTATCAGTCTCATTTCCGGTGTTCTTCTCACGATTGACCACGTGTTATTCTCTTTGTGAGCGCGAAATTCGCTTTGAATAGCACCCGCCCACTGCGCGGCTTCAGTGCTATTCGTGGCCTCCTCGTATGTATTTGGCACATTGTATTCGACAATGTTTGCGTCGTTCCTGTACCGGATCGGAGTTTGAATTTTTGAACGATCTCGAAGAAGTCGTGGGTTTTCCCGCGTCTGCTCGTTCACTCGTACCTCGTTCTCGGCGTCGCTTTCTTCCTCTCGTTCGTTGTTGCTCTCGTTGCCTGCGGCACGCTCATCCTCGTGGTCGCTCTCGTGTTCGGCTCTCGGCCATGGAATTATTACCTCGTTTGTTTTTCCATTTTCGCCGGATTCCACCGATGTTTTCCCCACTTTTTCGTTGAACACAACATTTCGAGCTATGCTCACCCTTTTTGACTTAGGGTCGAAGACTCGATAGTTCGTTGATTCCTCTGTATACCCAACAAAGATTCTCTTGGTCGCACGCGCATCGAATTTCCGCGTGAATTGTTTCGGAGTGTGTACATACGCTTCAGCTCCGAAAATTCGTAGGTGTTGCAGGTCCGGTGTTTTCCCAACCCAGCCTTCGTATGGCGTCACTGCTCCACTCAACCACGTGGTTCGGTTGAGAACATACACGGCAAAATTCACTGCTTCGGCCCATAGGCTCAAAGGTAAGTTTTTCGCTATGATCATTGTGCGCGCACTTTCCACTATTGTTCGATTGTCACGTTCTGCTTTTCCGTTTTGTTCCGGATTGTATGGCGCGGTCGTTTCTCGCTTAATTCCTCGTTCCTCGAGATAATTGTCCATTTCCTTGTTGCAGAATTCTCGACCGTTATCAGAGCATAACGTTTTCAATTTTTGTCCGAACTTGTTCGCGATCATTTTCTCGAAAATCCTGAACTTTTCCAGAACTTCAGCTTTCTTTTTCAAGAAATACACATGTCTATACCCGGTTGCGTCGTCCTTGAACGTCAAGAAAAATCTTGACCCACCGATCGAGTTAGTTGACATCGGCCCGCATACATGCGTGCATTTTTTCGCCAGGCTTCGTCTTTTCTTCACGATTAAGTTTCTTTTTAAATGGCAGCCTGTGCGACTTTCCCATTTGACATGGTTCACAGAAAACGTCACTTTTATCTGTTATTTTTACTCCACTCACGAGCCCTTTTGCCGCCAATTCGAGCACCGCTCGCTTTCCAACATGTCCTAATCGCTCGTGCCACACAGTGAGATTTGTTGTAGCTATATTTGCCTCTTCGACGCTCCCTTCGTTCGTGACCTTGAAGAGCAATCGATACACATTGTTGCACTGTATTTTTCCGATCGCGAGAACTTCATTGTCGCGCACCAATTCGACTTGATCGGGCGAAAACTTTGACATGATCCCGTTTTTCGCACAAATTCCAACTGAAATTAAATTTTTGCGCATTTTTGGAACATGCAGTACTTTCTCAATACGCGATTCATACCATACGCCATCGATCAGCTTCTTTATTCGCACTGTGCCTTCGCCAGCGACGCTGCAAACTTGGTTGTCTCCCAGTGTTACCGATGAACCTGTTTTATCTACCCTGTAGTCGATAAGCCAATCCCGACGGAACGTTAAGTGCCTTGATGCGCCGCTGTCTAGCAGCCAGATGTCGCTCTGGTTTGCCGCCATTACGTGGCTCTCTGTCCATAGCCCGCGAGCACTTCCCGCGTTTTTCGAACCCGACGCGGCCGGACTTTCACTGGTTTGCGTGACGAACGCGCAGTCACGTGATTTCTCGTCTTCTTCGCGCGGCTTTCTTTTATTTTTACACTGTCTCGCGATATGTCCTATTCCTTGGCACTTGAAACACTTTATGTCCTTCATGTTTTTTTTATTTTCAGGATTTTTCTTTTGTTGCGGACGTCGATTTTTCGCGGTTGTCGCGGTCAACGCTTCCGAAGCATCGTTATCGCCGTTCAGCCTCGCGTCTTCTCGTATCAGCCTTTCCTGTAAATTGTCGAGAGTCTGTCGATCGGGATCGACGCTGTCCCACGCCACTTGCAACGTGCTAAACTTCGCGTTTAGACTCGCGAGAACTTTTGCCATGATTGTGGCGTCCGACACATTTTCACCAATGTCTTTCAGTTGGCACGCCATATTGGTCACTCTCGCCACGTGCTGTACCGCTGTGTCCGCCTCGCTCATCCGATAAGCGTGGAACTTTTGCAGAAGACCCAGCTTGTTTGATGCCGTTTTCTGCTCATGAATCAAACACATTTTGTCCCACATTTCCTTTGCCGTGTTACACGAGAGCACACACACTTGTTGCGCCTCGTTGAGATTTGACAAAATAATGAATCTCGTTGTTGCATTGTCTTTCACGTTCTTTTTCAGCGCGGCCTCATGCCCACCTGCCGCCGTCGGCTCTTCTCGCGTTCCGTCTACCACATCGAGAACATCGTTCATCACAAATAATGCGGTTATTTGAGCTTTCCAGCCCTGGAAATTCGTTCCATCAAAGGGCTTCACGCCTTTTACCGAGATTCCAACGGACATCGTGGATTAGATTCGCGCACACACCTGTTGTCTACACGTTCGTACGAACTCGCAAAAAATGGCCGACTTCCGTCTCGTGCCACGCTCGACTCCCCGAGAAAAAGACTCACACCGGTTACACAATTTTCGCAGTTAACAATTAACTGGGCCCATAACCTGTTGAAGCAGGATTGTGTGATCGGGATGGAGTAATAACTGAGCCTTTTCGTACTTAACGTAGAATAAGTATTTATTCAAACAGCGCTAAGAGGTACTCGTCGATTGCTATCTCGTACGATACTACTGAAAGAAAATGGGAGCACCGCGTTGGTTGCTAACCCGGGTTTCGTAGAGCACGAGCATCACCGAAGATACCCGAAGTCGCGCTCTCCTCTTTAGTCGTACAGTCGCGTACATAAGTTTGTACTTGTACTATTGCTAACGAAGAAATGCGCGGAACTCAATCATTCTTAACATAGTCTTTCGTGAATCCTGGCAACAGACGGAACTCCTCTACGAGTCACCGTCTAAATCATCGAGTCTTGCTTGTTCCTCCGCTGGTAGTATTTTACGTGTCTTCGCATCCTTGTGACCAAGCCTTCCCACCCGAGGGCCAGGGAAGTCATCGCGGTGAGCGTTCTATTCAATCTATCGCGAGTGTAACAGCCGACGACGAATTGCCACAGAAAGAACTCAGTGAAGTGCAACCTCAACCCTTTCAAACCTACCAACCATTGTAAGTGAAACTACCTTACCTACAATAAATAATCAATCTATATACCTACACGTCGCTCTCATTCGTTGGCATTACATCCCCCCACTTTCACAGGAAACAGATACGCCTAGCGTTAAATGGTAGCCCACAATTAGATATATCTACGCCCTAGCAGTTTCACTAGCTTAGGCCTAACAAATTGGTGGCAGCGGTGGGATACCATAACTGTTTTCTGCCCAATTTATATATAACTAAAAATGCCAGACGATACTACACACCCTGACAATCTAACTAACCCTCTTGACAGTTCGGCATATCTGGACTATTTAGCAACTAAAGATGCTATGCTATCGATAAAATACCGAAATACGATGGCAAAAATTATAGATTTGGGGATTTCGATACCGAAATTAAAGCCTTACAGCAGGGCTTACCCGCTGGAGCTGAGACAAGGCTTATCAATGGAATCCTTGGCCGCCTGCGAGGACGGGCTAGGACCCATGTAGAAGGCAAATCTTTCGTCACAGTCAAATTCCTTTTAAAAAGTCTAAGAGAAAAATTTTCTCCTGACCATAACTACGAACATTATCGCAGCCGACTCCTAGATGCCCGAATGAGAAGCGACGAAGACGTGTCTGATTTCTACTCGCGTCTTCAACGCTATATTCGACGAGCTGTTAGCGAAGTCGAAGAAACTGATGGTGCCAATGAGGCAGCCAGCACCAAGAGACGACTTGAGGCTCGTGCTCTTGATGTGTATATAGATGGCCTGCCGAACGGAATAAGACCATACGTTCACAGCCGTAATCCAGCGACCTTGAAGGATGCCTGGGAGCTCGCATTAAAGGACGAAAAACGTTCCCGCGCTCGTTCCCGGCGCAAAGAAAGTACACCTCGGGACGAAAGGATGTCGCACGCGGGTCAGTATAACGATAGTTCTTCGGAAGGTGAATATCGGTCCACGTCGCGTGATAGAGGTTTCTCGCCGCGTCGACGGGTATACACGATCGGTGCTGACCGCTCTCTATGCAAGGCGTGCCGCGAATGTGCTTGTCGACCTCAACAGCGTGAGCCGCGAATCAGAGGTCGAGGAGACAGTAGTTCGCGTGAAAGAAATCGCCGTAGAGATAGTTCATCTGACAGGCGGACACCGGAACGTAAATCCCTACGCTTTAGGGACCCTACCCCTTCTACCAAGACGAGCAACGACAGGAACCCTTCTTTAAACGAGGAAGCTGGTCGCTCGAACGACGCGTCCGCGACCAATCCTTCGAAACCGCGTCTAACCCCTGCAACGAAATTCCAGTCCTAATCGTCAATCTCCAGCGAATCGCCAGACAGTCCAAGGCAGTCATCGAAGCGGAATCACCGGACTTAAGAGCCGCAAAACCCAAGCTGTTAACCGATTCCGGGGCGGTAGTAAACATGATCGAGGTTAACGCTCTTCGCGGAAACGTCATGATCAATGAGGATGAGCGCGTACGAGTGCACGGAATTTCGGACAACGAGTCATCAGTACGATTGCAAGCAATAGGGACCGCGACAATCGAGTTGTTTTCACAACCAGTGAAGTTCTATGTCTTCCAGGGCACCCTCCCCATGCCTGGTGTGGGTCTTCTGGGAGAGGAATATCTAGAACAAGAAAAGGCCGAAATTTCCTACAACCACAATGCTCTACTTATCGCAAGTCGACCCACGCGTCCCATTCCATTCATTTGTGACAGGAGTTATTTTATCTCTGGAGGATACACTACCGGCGCCGAGAAAGGAATGACCGTGTCGACACCTGATACTGCTGCGCCAGCAGTTAATCACGTGCGCTCAGATTGTACGGTGCGAGTTCCCACTCGAACACGCCAGCCAATATCAATAAACGTAAGGAATTCCAAAATCAAAGAAGGTTATCTCCCTCAGCTCCCGATGGATGAAGGCATTTTCATAGGCGAAGCTGCCGTTACTAACCATGATGGAATCGCCTACGTCATGGCAGTCAACACTACAACGCAAGACGTGGAAATCTCCATCCCTCCTCAACAACTAATCCCGTTTGAGTATCGTGGCCCACCGGAAGAAATTTCTGACTCCGATTCAGTCGACGAAACGACTATCGCCGGGAAAGATCGGGTTTCCGCCGTGTTAGCTGTACTGAGCACTGACCACCTCAATACCGAGGAACAAGAACACGTGCGCACACTAGTGACTGCGTTCCCCGATCGCTTTAACCTACCAGGCGACAAACTGGGCCGTTCAAATTTGATGCGTTGCACGATTCCTACTGTCGACGACGTCCCAATTAACACCCGACAATATCGGTACCCCGTTGTTCACAAGGAGGAGATTAACCGATAGATGGACAAACTCCTGAAGGACGGAAAAATCCAACCGAGCGCTTCACCTTATAACTCTCCGTTATGGATTGTTCCGAAGAAACCGGATGCCAACGGAAACCGCAAATGGCGTGTGGTCATCGACTATAGAGCGCTGAACGAAAAAAACTCTTCCGGACGCATATCCTCTTCCCAATATCACTGACATCCTAGACCAGCTGGGGGGAGCGAAATATTTCAGCATCTTTGATCTTGCCAGCGGGTTTCATCAAATTGAGATGGATCCTAAAGACCGCCCTAAAACCGCGTTCTCGACACCGGAAGGGCACTACGAGTTCACCGTCCTCCCGTTTGGACTTCGCAACGGACCGCCCGTTTTCCAGCGACACATGAACATTGCACTTTCCGGACTCCATGGTATCGAACTCTTCGTTTATCTGGACGACATCATCGTCTATGCACCCACTCTCGAAGAACATGGACGCAGAGTTAGAAATCTGCTGACGCGACTTCGGCAAGTCAACCTGACGCTCCAAACAGAGAAGTGCCAATTCCTTCGCTTGGATCTGACGTATCTCGGACACATTATATCCAGCGATGGAGTGAGACCCGACCCAATGAAACTAGAAGCTGTAAAGAAATATCCACCTTCTACCAACGTCACAGAAGTGAGGCAATTTCACGGATTCGCCAATTATTATCGTCACTTCATTAAGGACTTCGCTATTTTGGCCAAACCCCTAAGTGACCTGCTAAGGAAGGGCCGTAAATTCGAGTGGACCGAGAAGGAGCAAAAGAGCTTCGAAGACCTTCGTGATGCGCTGTGTGAGCAACCTGTTTTACAGTATCCGGATTTCAGTCAACCCTTCGTCCTCGCCACTGACGCATCAGACGCAGGACTTGGAGCTGTACTTAGCCAAACTATCAGCGGAGAAGAGCGCCCTATAGCCTACGCTTCTCGTTCTCTGAAGCCAGCAGAAACCTGATACCATAACAACGACAAGGAGTGCCTCGCCGCTGTGTGGACAATCGGGTATTTTAAACCATGCTTATATGGCCGCCCTTTTACCCTTATCACTGATAACCAGGTGCTAACATGGCTACACAATATGACGGCCCAATCGAACCGTAGAGCAAGGTGGAGAACTAAAGTGGGAAGTTATACCTTTGTCATAAAATATCGCCCGGGGAAGCTTAACTAGAATGCAGATGCTCTATCGCGCAACCCCGTTGAAAGTATCACGACCGTCACTGCTTACCCCATCCCCAAGGCTACAACTACGCGCCCTCGAACCGCTTCCGCTACCGCACCACCAGCCTCGATCCTTCCCCGATCCCAAAACCGGACACAGAGCATGAATAATCGCCCCAAGAAGGTAGAAAAACCACCGAAGACGATAGGTCTCGACACCAACTCCATCGGATCCAGAGTCAAGCGTCGAGAAGACATAAGACCTATAGCAAAACGAGTAACCTATAAGGCCGATGCCGGACCATCCTGGCATCTTTTATGAGCGCCTCCCGGACATACGCGTAACCACCACCAACTGGAAAATCATCAGCTATCTCGACCTCGAGTGGCATCTATCACTGCAGCCCTGGGGCACCCAACAGATAGGGAGCATCATGTACGAGTGTAAGAATCACCTTAGCGCCACTCAGTGCATCAGCTTCCTATCCAAAACCAGGCTCGATCGCCGTGAGAAGAAGATTCAAAATTTGAAAACACAAATTCGACTCCTCGTATCACCCGAGAAGGAAGACAACGGCCCCAGACAACAGGCCACTCGCGGAGCGCCCCTGGGATTCATCAGCTCCATATCGCACGCACTATTCGGGACTCTCACGGAAGACGACGCGGAGCAATACGGCCACGAAATCACCGAACTTGAGAAAAAGGGCCAAGAATTGGCGCACCTTGTGAAGAACTCCACCCATATCATTCGAGGCGAGATAAATGTGATAGGCTCACACGTATATGCTCTCGATAGGGACATTCAACAGATCGCCAACGCTACTATCGATATCCAAAACACCTTACGTTGGAAGCTCCAAGACATCCATCGCCTCAATTATACTATGCATCTTATCAGCCTATCGAACAACATGATCGACGCTGCCGATGCTTATATCGACACCTTGCAACGCTTCGTAGACGCCATTCGCTACGCGCAACTCGGAATCCTGCACCCCGATTTACTCTCCGTCGAGCAGCTTACCACCGCAGCTCGCCATGTAAGGGAATCTACGGCATCTCTCGAGTTGCCTGTTACGATGACTGACCTGCGAGCGACAGATCTCTCAACTATCAGTCGCATCACTACCAAGTATCAGGAGGGTCGTCTCCTGGTGAGTATCACATTGCCCTTACTGGAAGCAAAACCTTTCCAACTATATAGGCTCTACCCATGCCTTCGGCCCCAGAACTTCAACGGAACCACCAAGGGTACGGCCTACATCCAGCCTAAACAACCGTATATGGCCTGGTCTAACGAGCAAGGGAAGTACTTCACTTTTGATGAACCGTACTTGAAGAAGTGTTACCACCTTCCAAACAACTACGCATGCCCATAGCACATGGCCTTGCGAGACGTTCATGAGGATGATTCTTGCGAAGCACGCCTGCTCGTCTCACCGAACAGCGATACTCTGCGCAGGTGTGACATCAGAATAGCCCGCAATCATCAGACCCAATGGACGTTTCTGGAGAATACTTATGGATGGCTCTACTCACTCGAGACGTCTGACAGTCTGCGCATTCAATGTCGCGACAACACTGCAGCCACAGTCACCCTTGAAGGTACCGGAGTCCTCCAGCTGAATCCAGGATGCACAGGCTACTCCTCAACCATCACACTCCTGTCATCCAGTATGATTCCATCGTCAATTGACCGAGTTCATCAGCCACCTACCATTCTCAACATCAGCGAGCTGTCACTCCCGATAGCCGAGACATACGGCAAGGAACTCGACCCCCTGATCCTCGCGGCACGGCAACCCTCTATAGGGGGACAATTACAGCAGGAGGACGTAAGCTTGGACGCCATCGAAAGCCATCTGGATCAATTGGCCAAGGAGCAAAAGGCGATAAAATGGTATCACCGCACAGGAACCTGGGCATATGGAGGCATTGGCATATCACTAGCAACGGTAACAGGACTGGCGCTATATGCACTTCGGGGCAGTATATCGGGACTGCTCCTGAGCTGCTGCACACGCCGCAGAACACGTCGAGAACCCTGTCAGCAGATTAAGGCAAGATAACATCAGTTTCCCAATGGACATCCGACAACCCCTGCAGCTTGCCATAGAACCCAGCCGAATTGCACCTGCCGTCCCAGCACAACCCCCATATGACCCTACGCACGCGGTGACACTTGTTACGTAAGAGATAAAGTGCAAGCGCCTCGCCAGTAACTCAGCCAAATTCTATAAATTTTTAAGCGTTTTTTTGTTGGTCTTATCGTCGATCCATTATCATTGTTGAACCGCGGAGATTACATCACCGAGCTTCAATCTAACAAGGGGGGTGTTATATCCCAAAGCGGATCTACTCAAGTAAATGCAATCGGTAAATTCTTTTCGGCACATCGAACTTTTTGATTGCCTCATGTAATTCCTGGAACGCTGAGTAGCAGGCCACGCGCTCACACTACATGCCAGCGCGAGGAATGAAGCAAGACTCTTTCTGCAAGATCATCAATATTGCGGTGCATTATCCCCAAAATTAGAGCTAACGCACCTACAGTATTCGGAGCCAATAGGTAGCCTTTCGTGAATCCTGGCAACAGACGGAACTCCTCTAAGAGTCACCGTCTAAATCATCGAGTCTTGCTTGTTCCTCCGCTGGTAGTATTTTACGTGTCTTCGGATCCTTGTGACCAAGCCTTCCCACCCGAGGGCCAGGGAAGTCATCGCGGTGAGCGTTCTATTCAATCTATCGAGAGTGTAACAGCAGACGACGGATTGCCACAGAAAGAACTCAGTGAAGTGCAACCTGAACCCTTTCAAACCTTCCAACCATTGTAAGTCAAACTACCTTACCTACAATAAATAATCAATCTATATACCTACACGTCGCTCTCATTCGTTGGCATTACATCCCCCCACATTCACAGGAAACAGATACGCCTAGCGTTAAATGGTAGCCCACAATTAGATATATCTACGCCCTAGCAGTTTCACTAGCTATGGCCTAACACAATATTACTCTTTTATCGATCCCCTTTCGCATTTCAGATACATGAATTCACAAAGCAAGAACAGCGATACACTCAAAATAATAATTAAAACAATTATATTCAATCAGTCGTCCCGAGGTAAAATCACACAGTCATAGGTAACGAGGGAACATCACATACAAATTCTACTACTAAATTTGAATCCAGACCGCGTGGTCGACACTCGGATTAACTCCTATAACCACGGACTCGGGTGGTCCCAGGTAGCATATAACAATGTGCCGACGAACTCCTATTCTCGCGAATTTCGGGAGTCTCGAGGACTCACGTAGCCGCGGCGGGATTTATACTATCCCAGGTAGGTGTTCGTATTCACACCCGTACGAGGAAATCTTACACGCGCGGTCCGATCAACCAAAAAGTAAAACCACGTTCTACTCACAGAAATATCTGATCGAGTAAGCTAACACAAGTTAACCGCGACATAAAATAAACTATAAAGAAATTACACAAAACAGATGAAACACGACAGGCTCTTCGCCGTGGCCGTAATCGGGGAACCACTATTTGTATCAAATACACTGCACTCGCGAACTAGCATATATCACTTACGACTCCGGCGACGAAGCTCTTCAATGGACGCTGGTTTAAGCCCTTAGGCCGGAGATAGCTAACAGGTAGCGTGAAATTCTATGGCTACCGTAGATAGCGTGAAGAGATTCGTACCCGGTTACAGAAAAGATTGCTTACCAAAAAGATATTGAAAAAGATATTCCACACAAAGGAAGCTTTCACAGGTATTTCCGGAGCAGTGTAGTAAAACGTCCACCAGGTAGGGATGTCCACGACGAAAGAGAACGATTCCGATTCTTGTCGCGACACCCGGGGTGCTATCCTCCCACCCGACTCCTTAAATTACCGATTATAATTGGGTAATGACTTATCGCAATTACTTCCGCCAATCCTTGATGCGTATTGATAATGTATCGCCAGGATCTAGGAGCGTTAACCCTATCAGGTAGCTTTAAGCGTTTGAGCGGTTGCGCGCGCATCGGTTCGCGCAACCCTCTGGGTAATAGCAGTTCGCCCGCGCTCCGAGGTGGAGCGGTGCTGGCGTCTCCCGCGTTGCCATGCCGCTGTCCGGATGTTATTGTCGCGGTGTTTTGGAGTGCTCCCGTCCTCTCCGACTTTTCCCAGTTGTGCTACGAAATGGTGTTGTGACAAATCAAGGCAGTCGCTGGCCGATGCAGGCGTTACCGATAATTGGCAGCCACAGGTAGCGTATGCAACTCCTCCGCAGGTAAGTAAGCTTTTCCTTCTACTCCGTAATTTAGACATCGATGTTACTCCGAGTGACAGCTTCCCGTGCTTTACAGGTCGCTGACCGGGGCCTCGCTCCACGTCTTTGGGGAAAGCCTTATCGTGCCCACAGGGCACAAAGATCCCCTAGGACGGGAGACGAGGTGGCCCTTCACTCATCTCTGTCGAGGATTCTTCCTGGTCGTAGTGAATGTACGTGCGGTGACTCCAAACTCGCCTCCCGAGGTCAGGTAGCCGGAAAGCCTTGGTGCAGGTAGCAGCCGCCTCGTGGCGTGTAAGCAGGTAAGACAATAACCCTTTTGCAGGGAATTCGGGTGCTGGCGACAGCGGCGATATGGATAGCCTGCGTTGAGCCGTTTGAGTTCGGCGGGCTCCAAGTCAGGTCGGGCGGTCGGTAAAGCAGTCGCGCCGGGGTCGGTAATGTCGTCCCACGTAGATCTCCAGCTTCCAATCCTCCGTATTGGTGAGTGTGCGCTCGTTCATAAGTATAGATTAAAATTAGATATAATTAATTTACAGAACGTATTTTTTCTAGGTGGCTCCCCGACCCCCGCCAGTGGACGTTTATGCAAATAGCGGGCTGTAAATCCAGCCCGCACTCCAACTTCCCATGACAACAACCCTGTGACGCGCATTTTGAAAATGCAACGTCACAGTACACAGGAACAAATTATTCTACCTGCATGAAGTTGGCCGGCCAACTTTTATTTTTTAAACTTTTTTTCATTCCAATCATTTGATAGTCGTTTGATAGTGTTTGATATTCTTGTAAAACCGTTTGATAGTCATTAGTCTTTTCAGAAAATCAAAATCAAAATCTGGTGTGAAGTTGGCCGGCACTTTTTTGTTTCCAACCGGATTTTGCTTTTCCGGAGCTCAATCGATGCAAAATCGTTTGATAGTTACGAATTGACTAATAGAAACGTTTGATAGTCCATCGTTTGCAAGAAAAATGAGAAAAACCATATGCGAATTAAAGCTCCACGTAGTTAGCCCCTCATCTATAACGGATTTGAATGATTTTTTTTACAATCGTTTGTAGGTCGTTTGTAGGTGTTTGATATTGCATCCACGACGTTTGATAGTCCATCATTTATAATATTAAAATTAATTTTATAGGGAATTTTTCTTCATGTTAGCCCCAGTAGTTACAGGCCACTATTGGCCGTCACAACAAACCCCCACCACTGTCCCCTATGAGTCATAGAGCGCGCCGCGCTCTGACCCCCCGCACCGCACTACGGCGCCACCCTCTCGCCCATGTGGGCGGCTCTCCCCACCACAAACCTATGCAGTGTTCCCCCACCACGCTGCCCTGGTCCTAAGGCCCAAAACTCAGTAGCAGCGGCGCTGTATGTCCCCAGGGGCATATCACGGTCGGTAATTATGCACTGACCGCCAGTCGGTAACTTTTTAATTATCCTAAGGAGATAAGTGTACCCGTGGTAAAATAGAACACCGTATTTTGTAAGGCCCCTTATGTATATTATAAAGCTGTAGCGCGTGAATACATTTTCGATGAACCGGAGCCCTGTGTAGAGGAATACGCTTAATGTTTTGATTTCCTGCCGACCGTTACCATGATTGGCAAGATATGGGGAAATGGAGGTGAAGGAAACAAAAAAAAAGAAGAAATAGGCATTTTTGAATATATGACGTATATTGCAAGAAACATTGGTGGTACATAAGGAGTTTGAAATGAAACGCAGCTTACCTAATTTAAATATATAAAAAATTTATTTGAATATAAAAATATTAAAAAAAAAAAAAAAAAATCAGCACTCGTCGCCTGTGTCGTAGTCCGAGTCCCTGCAAAAAAAAAATAATAATATTACTACTCATGTATGACACACACACACACACACACACACACACACACACACACACGCACGCATGCATACGTGGTGGTCAGTATATTGCATCGGTTAATACGCACCTATTATAATTGGTGATGGGCATCAGCCCAAACAGTGTCCGCAAATTGAAAATGTCTTCCTCATCCCAATTATCGTATTCGAAGAGGAGCCAGCCGTTGAGGGCTCCCCTCTGGGCGCAACGCTGGCTCCTCTTCTCCAGCATCCGCCTTATGCATATGTATCCTTTGAGCTTTAATAAATAAACAGCACGTTATATAATGAAACTTCTTTTACTTAGAGTACACTACACTCACTATGAAATGAGCGTCGTTCTGTCCTCGCACCATCGTTACTTTTTATGATCTAACTCTGAGGCGACAGGATGAGTCGAGTCGAGGCTGCTGAATCGCTCCAGCTTACCCCCACTTGTACTTCGTAGAAACGAATTTCTTGTAAATGATAACCTTATAATATAGAGGTACCGTATGCATTGCCGATACTTTTAATACTTTTCGATACTTTTAACTACCGATGGGGCTGATACCCAACCCCTAACATTTTGCTTGGGGTGAATCCTGTATCCTTCTTTTGGATCATCTAGCGAACGATGCGCCAAATACATCAGGCGTGGGGAGTACCATTGTCTTAGCAGCGTAAACTGCTACATGTATCTCTTGTTTGCAACCATGCAAAAAAATAAGGGCAATGGTGGGGAAAAAGATGGTTACCTGTGAGCCGTCCTCGCAGCAGCCTGTCATTACCTTGGTGACAAGCAGTAGGTGAAATAGTGCTAAAAAAAAGTTTAATTAAAAAAAAGAAGTGAAACCGAAATAGTGGGAGTTTTTAAAAAAAAAAGTGGTATGTATAACTGTGTTAAGTTGAATCAGGCACCCCCGTTTTTTATCTGATTAAAAATTATATGTGGTAACTTTTATTTTTTAGACAAATAACCAGACGGACCGCGGAGTACGGCTATTTGTGCGGTGTATTTGAAATAAAGAAAGTGGTATGTATAGCAGCTTTAAGATAGTACCCGATTTTATTAGATTAAAAAGTATTGCTTTTCTATCGCTTCTCACGTTTATTTGTAGACATTGACCGGCAGCACCAGCAACAGCACCGCAGCTAGCACCGCAGTACGGGTACTGTTACTAGATCAGCAAGGGTAATAATAATTTTAAGTCTGTATCGGTTTTTATTTGATTTAAACATATTTATTTTAAAAAACTTAAATATTACAGATTATGGCCCCAAGGCGCCCGGATACGCCGCCCGAGGGGGGCGAAGGACCATTTGAGGGGCCGCTGCTTGACGGAATACCGCCGCCCCGTAATGCGTTCTTTGCCCCCTTTCACGAAGGGCAGTGCTTGTTCGGGTGTGTTTACATGCGGGGTGCGGGGTCGGGGTTATGCTACGGGTGCATGCGTGAGCAACCCGCCGAGCACAGGCCTCAGTTTATGCCCCATGTAATACATTACCTACAGATTGACCCCGCAATACATCTGCGTGCGGGCATCTGTGTACGCTGTGCTCGGTGTGTGCTGCGCGCGTATGCACCCGGTGACTGTATAGCATGCATCGCATACTTCTGCGATAACCGGGAGGTGCTATTGAGGCAGGGTCTTGCAGAAGTTCCTCCCCCACCCCGAATATAAATTGTGAGCTATGCATATATATGTATATGTGTTTTTTTTTGTAATCATTTGTTTTAATCTCGTTTTTTCACACTTGTTTCTAGAAATGGCGCCACGATCAGCTTTTGAGCGGAACGACAACGTGTTTGGGGAGGAGGAGGAGGCCGGTCGGAATTCACCGCCTCCTCCTACCCCGGGGGAGCCGTTCTATGACGCCCTGCATGAGGTTCGCTGTCTTTAGAGTTACATCTATACATACCGCTGGGATGAGCTATGCGCCGGGTGTGTGAGTGAGCTACCACCAGACATGCAAGCGTTATACACTCCCCACAGCTTGCATTATTTGTTGCTTGACACAACAATGGTCTTCAATTTGGCGCGGTGCACAACCTGTGCGCGGAGTGTGTTACTCGAGCACGCACTCGGCGCATGCCCAGGGTGTGTCCTGCTCTATGAGGCCACTAGAGACACCCTGGTGCGGCTTGGGTATGGGCAGGTTAACCTAATTTCTTGAATAATAGTAGTATAGGTTTATATTATATATATATATATTTTTTCCTACATACATATTATTATTAATTGCTTACATTACTTATATATATATCTAACCTAGCTTAGCATTATTTACGCTACATATATATATCGTTGTTGTTATTATTATGAACTGCTTACATATATATATACTCTACGCCTATTATTATTATTTACGTTATATATATATATTATCGTTATTATATTAATATACAATCCATAATAAAAAAAAATAGCTAAATTATATCTTTAATTTATATAATTAAATACCCAGACCACGCACCTTTTTTTTCATGAAACAGATCTTAACACGTGTATCCAGATTTACACCTGGAATATTGTATCCTACCACCGCCACCGCCACCATAGATCTTATTATCGTGCGCATACTGGCGATCAGCCAAACGCTTCTTTCGCACAAAAGCGTCGTAGTACTCTCGGGCAATTCTATCGTTTTTCCGCAAATCAGCACTAAACACATTCTGGAAGGCATGCATCCCGAAGCCTGAGGAGAGGTAGTGTAGAAACATCATATAGAATTGGCCGCACACCGTTGACGTCTCGCTCTGAAGCTGCTGGGTGTTCCATCGGAAGGATCGACAGTTCCGTCGGAGTCTCGATGCGTGGTGATGATTCAGCGGTGGTAATCCGTAGCTGTCAAAGTAGTAGCCGTCTCCGTCAGCGTCCACGTACATGGCAACCCAATGTGCTCCTGGCTTCGTATGATCGTCCGTGTTGGCGATAATCGCAGCGGGTTTCGACCAGCTTCGGGGTATTCTATCAGCTGCGTAGACACCCGTCGTATGCTCCGATATACCGCGAAGGCCAAGGTAAAGGTCTAGCGTGTTCATATATGCGGTCCGTTATTTCGAAGCCAGAATTCAAGGCGTAAGGCGTTGTTCAGAGCGCAGGTAAACGATCCCCGGCTCTCCTTACAGGCGTGAACGATACACTCGTAATGGTCACGATTCGGTGGGAAGTCCTCGTATGGTGAGTTATCGGGGGTTTCATCCAAATTTATAACTTCCCTTGCCATAACGGTCTGCAGAAAAAGTACGCTCTCCGGACCCCGCGTGTATATGCTCCGCGAAATACCGGCAATATTTCGGAGATTGTTGTATAGCTGTTTGTACGTCACACCACCGTCGAACCACTCTAGACCGTGTCGATAGCGAGTCATGGTGTTGTTCTCACTTCTGATCGCCGGTGGTAATTCGTTGAAATCGCAGGGCGGTGAAACGATCCAGTGGCCTATGTATTTTCTTTCCACAGCCACGACGCCGATCTCCTTCGGCGCCAGACGTCCCTCGGAGTCTTTGAAGTACTCAATCTCGATCACGAAATCCATCGCTGCGGTGCTAACTCGAAGGCGTTCAACGAGAAACTAACGGCGATGCTGCCGATCACAGGCGATACCGAGTGCACAAAAAAAGACGATGACGCATACCCCAAATTGCTGACCTATGTATTTTCTTCGATTGTTTAGCCGCCGTAATCTACGACGATCTGACGCGAGGCGTCGATCTCCAGAACGTTATCGTACTCGGCGTATACGATACAGTTCACGGTGGTGGCCAACGGATCGTCGAAGCGTACCTCAATTCGTGCACTACCGTGCTTGATCAGGTTCCAGTGGGTGTTGCTATTTGCCGAGAGATCGGGTGTAAGATCGAAAACGAACAGGCAGTAGCCGTCTGCGTAAGCACTCCTAGATATCGAATTACCCTCGTTGAGGAAGTGTATACCCGTGCCACTGAAGAGGGTATGATACGCGTCCACGTAAAAACCGGCTTTACCGAAATCTGTCTGCAGTGCTTTCGAAGGTACTTGAACACCGTCGACGTACAGCGATAAGAAATTAATACGATAGTTTTTAAAATTGAACGGGTTGAGTTGATAGTTGCCATTGAAGGCCTTATTATCGACGAAGCCTATTATAATACGCTTAGGTAATTGGCCGAGAATCACGTTGTCCATAGTACCACCGTGCAAGCCTGCATGCATCGTCAGCGCCTTGACCTCTACACGCGTAAGCGGATACTTTGCAGTTGTCTTTGATAGCATTTTAGAATGAGCAATTAGAATACCGGGGCTTATTTTGGCGCGTCTAACGAGGAGTGTGGCCTCCGTTATATGTAAAGAACACTCGCTCTTTGGATCCATGAGGGAGAAACCGTCTCTCGTGCGTATGAGGCGCAAACGGAGCTCAACACCATTTAATAAAAATTTTTCCTGGTTAAACACATCGCAATGCAAATGCCCAATCAGATCGACCGTCTTGTCTTTACCGACGAACGCCTGCCTATTCACGAGACCCATATTCTTGCCCGCTGTATCGTCCATATGACCGGGCGTGTCGTCGTACCAGAGCACGCTCGAGAGGTGGGACCCCTTGGCGGCTGGCCCATAATTTAATAGCGTCTCTATGTAAGCCCTGTAAGCGTACGCGTTATTAGGCGGTGATACGAGTTTCTGATTAAGAAACACGTCCACCTGATTGAACAGCGAGTGTAGAAGATTGTTAACAGGGGCTGCTTTGCTCAGAGCGTCAGGGGCTAGCGCATCCTTGGATCGTAGCTGCACGCGTAAACTCAGCATGGTGTGTGCTAGATCGAGGTACTCGTCGCCGTTACCCGGTACGACAAATTCAATGGGCGAGTCATCGGTCAGCGATGAAATGGGCTTGTAGTGTACCCACTGCGCGCTCTCTATAGTGGTCTGTGTCGGTGGCAGTGTAAAGAGCTCGAGCTCCGATTTCATACACTCACAGCAGTGTGCGTGTAGAAAGGCCATGATAGAGGTAGCGTTTAGGAGAAGATATCCAGCACGCTCCGCTTTACTTTCTTACTAGCGATCCTACGACGATTTTTGGGTTTCTTGGTTTTTGACTTTATTTTTTTTACTACTTTTTTTTTTCGACGCGGAGCAGCCTTCTTCCCCGTACGTCTCTTACGCTTGTTAGCAGTTCTTGAGGCGATGCTCCTTCCAGCGACGCCGATGATAGAGTGGGTGCCGCGTGGTCGTTTTACAGCTTTATAGCCCGATCCTTTCATGAGCTCGTCAATTTTCGCCTCCGGCTTACGTTTAAGATTCATACCCGATTCGGTGGCCCTGGTGCGAAACGCCTGTTTCAGCGGAGCACCGCGCTCGCTGACGTCCGTCAAGATATTCATGCCCGCGCGCACCGCCTCCTTACCGACGGCTCGGGCTCCTCTCGATAGCAAAGGTAACACACGCCGAAACAGACCACCGAGAAAGCTACCAATACCATGTCCTCGCTGATAAGGCGACCCCGCGAATACCCGAAATTTCGTGGAATATCCACCACCGATCTGCGACTCGTAGTAGTCGGTGTAATGAGCCATCAGTCTAGCCGTTTAAAGTGTAGTGTTACGGAGAGCGTCCCTGATTCGAATGGTATAGGTTCGCCTAGTTGATCTCTTATATCGATGTCGATCGTTTGAAAAGTCGTGCGGAGCAGCGGTATATACTTTAACGGTGAAAACGAGAGTACTTTCATGGCTGCGTAAGCGTATTTGTTATCCGTTTGCAGGGGAACCACACGAAGCAAAGGTGTTTGGACGTCTCCGGTGATATACGGCTCGCAGACATCTGTGTAAACAAAAAGCATCTTAGGTAGGGCGTTGATCAGGCTAATCGGCTGATCGGCCATCACAACGGGCTGTGCTTTCGATACCACGACCGATTCGGGAAAACGATGTAGTTTGCGTTCAACGAGATATCGCGCTGCCCGGGCCCCTGATGAAAGAGATTCTGCGTAATGAAGATAACGCTGATATTCTTATGATGGCTGCCTTTGGTAAAAAGGTCGACCACCGTGTTATTGGACGATTCCCTCATGAGATCGTCGATGATGACGAGTTTCGGGCGTGGGTCGTTGCCGTAATCTGTGTTTTGCGGCAGTCCCTCGTGAAACTCTATAGCGCTCCCGTACTCCCTGTACCCCTCCTGCCACTCTGCATAGTGAAAGAGAACGCGCGCAAATCGCACGTCGCTCATGTCCTCGATGAACCGTAGGAATTTCTTTACGAAAAACGTCTTCCCGCATCCCGTTGGCCCACAGATCATCGATGTCCACGGATGCTTCCACCGCGTGTCCATTATGCCAAATGAGGCTATTTGGTGGTGTCCTTTACAAATATACTGTTAAAGAGACTGCTGGATTTTACACACTCCCCCTTCCATCGCGGGGCCCGGCCGCGGCGGGCGCGCGACACGCGTGAGGCTCGTGACGTCGCGCGCGCTTGCTAGCTCTTATCGGTGACGTTGCTAGCCCCTCGTCCGGGTGAGCTCATCGTGCACCTGTGAGCTAATAGTCAGTATGTATGTGTGTCAACCGCATAGCTAGCCATAATGCACGGCTAGCATGTCCGAAGCGTCGCTGAAAAAAAATAAATAACATGATCGGGTTGATGGAGTCTTCGGGAATAGATCGATAAAGAGGTTTTTTTTTTTCAAATAAATATGTTTTTATTATTATTATTGTACAGGCGATGTATATACATTTATACAGGTTTTGTTTGTAATATTAATTACATAAATCCGTAGGGCAAAGAGCCGAAACGACCGTCGCGTCGCCGCTTTTGAAGCTCTGTAGGCTTACACGTTTTTGATTCCAGACGCGTCACTACGTCGTGAAACGGTGTACGCCGTATCGCGTCATAGTGTAAAACGACAGGCTCGCTGGTCTCTCCCGCTACATAAGAACGTATCCAGTTGTAATTAATGGCCAGACTCGTCGCGTAGTCGATCGTGATACCTTTGACCTTACAGACCTCAGCGTAAGAACCGTCTGGCTTACGCACTCGGTACGCATAAAATTTCGGGCCTCCCGAGACAAAAGACGTAATATAGCTACCAACACCGTACGACTCCAACTCATCCGTTAAATCGCCCAAAAGACTGAGGAGCGGCGGCTCGTAAGCGTTATCGGCGTGCCGGCCACCTGATACGTATATACACGAGTCGGTGTCGTAATATAGTACACGCCGATCTAATTTCTCAAGATAGTCGTATAGCTTAAGGCGAGCTTGAGCCGTAGTATACGCAGCTATAACAACGTTTGTGTACGCTGTGGGTATCAACGCGTCGTTCGTACTACGCGTACCGACGTAAAGCAGCTCGTCATCTACGGGCAGAATACCTGTAATCTCGACCTCCGGACACGTAAGCAGACTCACGAGTTTTTGACGAGTCGTTACAATTTCCGTCTTTGGCAGATTTTCGCGTTGCCCAAACTTGCCCCAAAACGAATTCAAACATAATTTTGCGACTGACCGCAGACCGGGATTTGATTTTATATTTCCAGGGTCCAGACGAATACCCTCGACCCGATCGTACTCCTCTATATACAGTTTTTTGGCCGCGTCGTCGTCGCCACACTCGCGCGGCCAGCCACTAGCTTCCTGCTTAATCTTTAGGAACGTGTTTATGTAATCGGCAAAGTGACCGCCCGTCCGTGTCGTCGGATTGTACTGGGTAATCTCATACTGCCATATTTCGTGTATCAGCGTTATTTCATACCCCTTACGTACGGCGCGCTTGACCTCGTCCACGACCCAGGTCCCTTCGAATACTCTATCCGCGGGATTCTCGTGAGGACACGACCCCTGTAGCATGGCCTCTGCACAGGAACGACACAAGGCGAAGAGCAGTTTACCGTGCATGCGTACCGGTAACACGGGATGATACAGATCTCGCGGTGGTAACACCACACACTTAATCAAACCCTCCACGCTATCGATGTTGTTGCGATCACCCGTTAATTCACGACAGTCATCGCCCACGTACACCGTAGGGTGACCTACAGGGAATTTCCCCGTTTTCGAAATGAAGGGGTAGAGCGAGCACACATCTACGTAATGTATCCTCTCAGACCCCTCGACTTCGTAAAAACTGACGGTATTTCCTGTACGGCCACCGAAGAAAGCATCGCGGGGTTCGAGCGGTGCTTGCGATACCAGCGGGTTCTCATTCAGCGATCTATATAAAGCGGCCTGTTCAGAATCTTTTATCCAGCGGTCGAATTCGCACTCCCAAATTTCCGTCAGCTCGTAACCTAAATACCGAATCTTATCGCTCGTAGCCTGCGTTCTCTCGAAGCGCGCGTCCATGGATCCACCCGTGTGTAAATGACTATCTCTGTTTATACGATAGCATTTTGGGCAACCGTGCCAGAAACAACCCTGAAACTGGAATACGTGTCGCGAACCTGTGGTGGCGTCCAGGTAGTAACCGTCGACGGGTGTACCATCCGGTAGACGATACTCCCGAGTGCGCCCTGCGTGAACTATGGCACAGCCCAAACGATGCTCCAGCGAAAGAAGCCATAAGACAGCCTTACGCGATTGTTTGTCACCGTATCGATACCCGCCCGGTGGTAAAATAGCTATCTGCTCGTCCCGCAAAAAGTTTTTCCGAAAAACTCTCGAACACGCCGAGGCTATGGTTGTGCTCTCCGAGAAAGGGCAAACGCTGCCATGCTGAAGAAACATTTCTCGGAAAGAAACGCAAGCCTGCCTGAGAATGGTAACGTCTGATCTACAGTAATCTATAAACTCGGTTCGAAAGTTAAATACGTATCCCGCAGAGCACTGCTCGTTGTACCATGCTAAAAACTGATTACGCTGAGTCGGCGACATCGTATCGGGCGAATAAAACTCGAGCGCTGGTAACGGACCGATATAATGCTGATTCTCAGGTGTATTGAACAGATGCGGGAAGACACCCTTTTGTTTCAAACTGACCGCATCCGCGAGGCCAAAGGCTTTCGGTAGGGCGCTCAGCGGCATATGAAAATAATTAAGACTGTCTATGAATGTCACACGCCCCGTCTTCATCATTATGATGCTCGTACCGCTGAGTAGTAGCATCGGCGGCTTTAGGCTTTTTCTTCTACGCTTCACGATGTACCGTAGTACAAACTGCGCGTCGAAACCCTTGGCATTATGCGCCACGCAGATCACTCTCTGAAACGATTTTCTTTTAGGATCGCACGCGAAATCTACAAACTGCTTTACGGGATCCTCTTCGAAGATGTACTCGTGTACACCGCAAGACGGGCATACCCTCGCGAGATCTGTATCATTTATGCATGCTGTACACACTTGCTGAACGACGCACAAGTTTGGTGTGTGGATACGCACCGCGTCGTCACCGGGCAGCTTCTGTATCTGCTGTGTTTCAAAATCGTAGAAGATGTACAGAATATTTTTTTCCACGGGCGCCTTTTTTACCGGCCTGACGTAACACCGATGTCCAACGTCATTAACACTCTTGCAGACGCTGCAATACACCTTATCGCAAGAGTGCTTACGAGAGGTTCCTTGAAGAGGTCTAAGACACTGCGGACAGCTGCGAATGGCCTGACACACGCTCTTTTCTCTGCCCTTCTGTTTACTAATCAACGTATTTATGTGATTATCGAAACAGCGTTGACCAAAAAAGTACCTATGGCACTCGCGACAATACAATGTGGGGAGAGCCGAGTCGCAGGGTGGTTTCCCGAAGCATCTAGCGCATTTGCGGGAGCACTTATGCTCTGCCTCGTACGTGTAAGATTTGTTACAGGGTATGCAAAAACCACGACTACCGACCGCACCCCGCATATTTAAAATAGGTTGATAATGCTGCGAATTATTATAATACAGAATGCGGAGCGTTTGCCGTGGTTTCCCTGAACCGTACGCGTTATCGACTATCTGCGATCCGTCGTACAGTGGTTTCTCGCCGCTGCCTATATTGTCAAACTCGTAAACAACAATGGCTATACCATCCTGAGCAAGGTGCCTTTGAAATTTATCAATTTCCGGAATACCGCAACCATCAGGCGGTATGTCTACACGGGCACTTGTCACAAGCTCGAGAGCTAATTGTTTTTGAAATTTACCCCGTTGACGCCGTACTGCGTTCCATCGCTCATGCAACGCCCCAGAGCGCACCTCCCCACGTTCAGCGTGCACCATCGCCGCAGCGAGCGATCTAGGTAGACAGAGATTATCGGTGTTTATTATGGTAAGTATAGAGTTTTTGTTTACAAACTCGTGCGCTAATTGCACGCGCCCCGTACCCCGCGGTACTTCGACTATACACGCCTCTATGACAAAAGACCTATCTATCTGGAATGCCTGGGCGCTTTGTGCGACGGACGATATCACACCCCACACGTCGTTTTCGAGAAGTTCTCGAGCCGGTCTGTACGACACCCATGCTGCCCCACACGCAAAACTGTCGGATTTGATCGTTAGACCTATATAGTCCCGCGCGGTACACGAGCTTGTGAGGTACGCGTGTATATCTCTGACTGCCCCGTGTAACCATGATATCGTATTTGTATCAGGGTCTTCGGGCGGCCTCCGGATAGCCATTGTTATTTCGCGACCGTCTAATCGGAACCGATTTATGCGACGCGTCGTTTCGGCTTGTACGGTAAACCTATGCCCTGGTGGTAACACGTCGTTATCGCTCACTCCCTCGTTGTCGGCGTCTTCGTTGTCATCAATCTGCGACCGAAGAAGGGGTCCCCCGCCGATCTGATATTGCGCGCCCGCATCTAGCGTTTGGAAAAAGAGTTTTTTATTATTTTTTTTTTATTAATCAAGAAAAAAAAGAAAGAGTATTTGGCTCATACTGACTTCTCATTCCTCACGAGGATTAAACATCGACCCGATGTATGAGAATACAGCGCCTACCAGGTTTTCATCATATCCTACATTTTTTTTTAAAGTTAGCCGTTTCGCCAAAGAAGGCTTTAAATGTTAAAGAATATCTCTTTCAACGCTACCTTCTTCTTCGAGGGTATCCGCGGCGCCCGGGGCCTCATCGAGCGCCGCTAATGCATCGGCCGCTTCGTCGGCATCCGCTGCCTCGTACACGCCGTTCCTGAGAACCCACAGTATCGGTTCTTCCACGTCGTCGTCGTCGTCGTCGTCGTCGTCGTCGTGCTCCTGCAGCGGCCGTGCGTTACCCGGTGCAATGCGGTCATTGTAACCAGCAGCCTCCAACGGATCTACAACTTTTTTTTTTACTTTTTATTTTCACACAGATGAGTTTTCAATGATATCTGTAAATTTATAATTATTACATTGATAGCTCTCGTTAGAAGCGCTGGATATTGTGGAGTGGTCATCCTCATCACCATTGTCATGGTCCCTGTGGTCGCTAACGGCCGATGCTATTGACATGATCTCATCTGTAAAGAAAATTATGAAGCAGATTGCATTTTTTTTTCCCCTTTTGTTTCCGATGCTGTTTTAACGCATACCCCACGTATCGTTGAACGATTCTTCGGCCTCTTCTTCTTCTTCTTCTTCTTCCTCCATCGACTGTATATCCAGCGCTGTCGATGGACCTGCCACTTTTTTTTTTTTTTAATAAAACGTAAATTAGCCGTAATCTTTTTTTTAAAAAGTATGTTTTACCGTTAGCACGCTGCATCACTGTCGCCGTGCTGGTGCGGGGCTCCGAGTAAACATCCTCTATACAATCGAGGCACCCTAGAAGCAACTGCTCCTCCTCCTCGGGGACGACTTCGTGATAAAAGCGCGTCAATTCTTGTAAAATTTGATTTTATTATTTTTTTTTTTTTTAAAAAAAGCAATTTGTGTAGGCGCTATTGCTGGCAGGCGACAGATACATACCTTCGTGAAACAGCTGATCGGTTATAATAGCCCTGGTGATATGGCTATCGCGCACTCCGCGTTTGTTGATACACTCTGCGGCTAGCGAGAGTATGTACGGATCGTTCTTGAAGTATCCTCTTTCATGACCCCTCGCTAGCACGCGCAGAGAACAATGGGCAAACACACTTTTTAATCTAAGCGTTAACGTGCGAAAACCGAAATATCTTAACTCGCGACACCACTCCGGTGAGAATAATCTCGGGTTTCTAGGGTTATTCAAACGACGTGTCCTGACGAAATCGAGGATACAATCGCGAATATTCCCCAAAGATGACATTTTTTTTTTCTTTGCTTAGAGCTGGTGATTGATGTAAGTTATCAGTCTATCTGCCAAGACGTCGTGATACGAACTAAAACAGGGTACGTCCAGTCCGCGGACGTCTTACAGTCACGGCGATATTAATTTCAAAACAATACCATGCGATACATTTGAATCAGCAAAAAATGGCACGACTTTCTTATTGAAGCGTTATTCGTCAAAAATCGGATAGAAGCGTTTTAATCGTAAAAATGAATTACATATTATTGATCGCTCATTCGCCGATCGCGAAATATTACGTATCCATAATACGGATAAAAAAAAAAAAAAAAAAAACCCTGTATAGAAGTGTTGCGTCGGAAGCTGCAGCGATCTGCTGACGCGCACCGTTTGAGGTTGCATCAGCATCTCATCGTCGTAGTGTAGGGTTAGAGATACGAATCATACTACACCGTGTACATAGGTATTTTTTACTTTATTTATATTTATCAATTACAATCGACTGGTACCAAAAGATCATACCAATCTTTTACAGCATCGAACTCGTCGATATCACCACCGATAAGCTGTACGTCGATATCTTTTCCGCCACGGTCATCCCGCAGCAGTGTTTCGCAGCTCTCGTCGCGAAAAATTGCCATACACCGTATATGCCGTATGTTGCGTCGGGATGCTGTTCGTGTGTCCATTGCGTAGTACGTCAAATTGCTCGATCCTTCGGCGTGTTCCCTCTCCGCATCGTTGTAAGCATCATGGGGTGTATAGGTTTCCCACGCATCGTCGAGTGCCTCCAGGTACGCGTAAAGACCGTGAGGCATGCTGACCACGCTTGTTCGGCATTCCTTGTAGTGTAGGAGCGGTGGACCATCCCGCGTCGTCAGGGTAACGCACCCAATAAACTCTGTCAAACTGCATCGTTTCTCCAGAGTACGTAGCGCTGTCTCGTATGCACGCATAGCCCTCAGGCACCACAGTGTGACGCAACTTTCGCGTAATCTCTCAAGATGATTGAATGCCGCTAACCAGGCCTGCGACTCCAGACGCATAGGTGCACGACGCGGTAGTTCTTCCGGTGTGGGTCTGCCCCACCTTTTCCTCAATATCGTTAGCTCTGATTTGGTCATAGGGCGCCGATACGTGATGCGGCATTTGGGATTACTATCGTCGGACATGCACCATTCATGTTTCGCAAACCACTCATTGGTACATATGCGCTGCGCGTAAGGGCTATCGTTAGAACGCTGATCGGAAATAAAACCCAGCGTTACGCTACAGCGTGTGAAATCACGGTGTCCTTTATCCAGTATCGTTGCTATAGACAGTTCGGGTAGTATCACGGGTCTTACACCCGACGGCCAGCCCTTACGACAGATCATGTCGGGGTTATCAACGCCTATGTCTTCAATGTTCAGTGCTCCCGGTTTCGTCATGTATATTGAGGCTAGCGGTACACCCGTTAAATGTCCCAATCTCAGCCACTCCCGTACGGCCTCTTTCTTTGGATCGTACTCGGGATTTGCGTACTGATAGAGGGCTCGTGTCTTCGCCCACTGCACATCTCTATGCCTCAAAAAGTCGTTGTCGTCGTCGTCGTAGTGAGCCATTTCTTTTTTCTACGGTGGCTGTCGGTAAATTGTTCACTGTAATGATTCTACTGCTTTTCTTAGACTGTACATCGCTGCCTGCTCGCGCGTGTCCCAGCTGCGTGTTTTCTTTTTCACAGGATCATCTTAACGCTGATGCAGATGCACCCAGCAGTACAGTGATTCACGTGAATCACTCGCTATAGGATATCAGCATCTCGTCATCTTTGATACATTCTGCGATATCAGCAGTATCATGGCCATAGGCTCTTTGTTCGCTGCATCCTATGAAAACGGGGTGTGGCTATGGTGGCGGTGGTGGGGGACATGTTCACCAATATTTCGATGACCTGCTTTTTAGATATTGCCTTAGACAGTACTGCTCAGACCCTCGCACCGATCGTATAATAGTATTTACTACAACCATGTACAAGAAGCAAGTACTGCTGCCCACTGCGTACGGTCTAAACCGATCGTTTTCGAAGCAAGTGATCACCGGCCTCTCTCTAAATCGTTCGGGAAGCTTATCACCTGTAATACGCATCGTTAATCAAGATTATTCCGGCGTGGAGTTTGAACCAACCGAATGGGCCATCATCACCGACCACTTCCCCGTCATCGACAAATTCTTCACCGCCGAGGATAACATCAAGGAGGTACCCGAGGCTTTCAACACTCCTATTCTCATGGCCACTCATGAGATAGTCTTCACGTACTCATACGGTGAACGGGCAATTATTATCAAGCCGGCAATCCCTGTGTCTACGGACAACGATGGCTCAGGTGTTAAAAGAGCTAGGGCATACACACCTACGGTTGTGATGAAGAGGGTGTCCTACCTCAATCTCCAGAGGGTCCTGCGCTGCGTAACCTTGCAAATAACCAAGCTACGCGAGATTACCACCAGTGCTAACAACTGTAAAGACACGCTGATTGCGGAACTCGACCGTCGCGGCGATGACGCCTCCGCCAGGGACAGCATATTGGGAGATCTTCGACAGACTCTGGAGAAGAAAGGCCTGTGGTCACCGGTACTTTACCAATTATTAGTGGAGCTGCTCTCCCTGTATAACCACGAGTACCTCTCCTTCGTGCGGAGCACCATGGAGGACCAGAACAACCATGCATAACGCTTATTTTCTTAATAAACTTGTATGATTGATGTATCTTGCAATATGCTTATAATATATTTTTATTTAAAACTTTTTCTTGTTCTGTCTCATACACCTCAATCTCCCTATATCTTTTCCTCTGCATGCTGTTCATCATTGGAAATGAGTGTTATACGACGCCATCGCACACCTGCAGGGATTCTCACTGAGATAAAGACATTCTTCAGAGGCGATCTGAACCATAAGTACGTCATTGTTCGGAGAATGTCTTGAGCATAACATTCTTAAAGTCACGCGGCTTGGGAAACGTGGGGACCAGGCCTTACCAATTAATCAGAATACGTTTTTTACGACTTAAAGTAGATTCGCGTCAACAATACGGTAATAATCGAAAATGTATCACACGCTACAGCTTTTATAATATACACAATGTGTCTTACAAAATACGGTGTTCTATTTTACCGCGGGGACACTCTTAGGGTAATTAAAAAAGTTACCGACCGGTGGTCAGTGCATAATTACCGACCGTGATATGCCCCTGGGGACATACAGCGCCGCTGCTACTGAGTTTTGGGCCTTAGGACCAGGGCAGCGTGGTGGGGGAACACTGCATAGGTTTGTGGTGGGGAGAGCCGCCCACATGGGCGAGGGGGTGGCGCCGTAGTGCGGTGCGGGGGACACAGCGCGGTGCGCTCCATGACTCATAGGGGACAGTGGTGGGGGTTTGTTGTGACGGCCAATAGTGGCCTGTAACTACTAGCCCCTCATTCAAATATTTTATAAACTAATCGTGTTTTGCTCATATGCAATCATTTGTAGGTACTTTATATGTCATTGATGATATGAAATAATTGATTCTTTAATCGTAAATAATGAAAGAAATTTTATCTAGGGAATTCCATAAACTGCATCTAGCGCGCATGCGTGAAGACTTCAATATGTCAAATCACATTTTACATGTACTCATCTGTATATTGTTATTAAATATTGCAATCCGAGATATCAGATATTTATTAGTGCTCTTTTCTTAGTTCTGAAATATTTACAATTGTACAGTTTAGTATTTACTATTTCATATTCATTAAATTGATTGGAATTCTCTACCAACATAAGCTAGCTATTATTTAGATTGAAACAATTTTTAATTTGTTTTTAATAGTAGTACTCTTCCTTCTGCTGTTTAGGTGATTGTACAAATTACGTCTGGACACCGGTATCTCTTCTGGCAAAGAAAAGAGCAGAATTCAAGGTGCTTAGGGAGAAATCTAATATCACACAACATAAGAGTTTGGAGAAGATGTTTTTCCTTTTTGTATAAATTATTTTATTAATAAATACTATAAATATATAACTATCCGAGTATACTTTTAAGTACTAGAATAAATTAAATATGTATTGTAACGTGGCATCCGTGGGACGGCCAGTTACATAAAAGCATAGGGGCACGGGGAGCCGTGTCGCCGACGAAAGCCGCCTAGAGAATGCCTGTGACGACGAAAGTTCGTGGCAAGGGGAAGCCGGGAAGAGAAACCGGCACCGCCGAGCCCGAACTTCGGGCGGACTCGGAGAAGATCGGCGCCGCCCGGAGACTGGCGGGCTGTGAGCGCCGAAAAGCGAAGAGCGGACCGAGGCGAGCGTAAGCGCACGAGTTCGGGTGAACTCGGGATTCCTCGGGAATCCTCGGGCCGGGGGGCCGAAAAGGGGGCCACTTCGTTGTGGACCGCGGAACGGGAATACCGAAAATCGGCGGATAAGATATCGCGATTTTTCTGGTTTAAGTGTGGTGGAAGTGTGTGAGATTACAGGACCTGTTGGACAACATGGCTTTTTCCTGGACGGCGATTCGGAGCAGACTGTGGTGTGGACCAAGTCGGATGGAAAGGAATAGAAGCCGGGAAGGAAAATTGCCAGCCACCACCACCCGAGTGACGAGGAAGTGAGGTACGGTTCGCCGGAAGATTCGGTAAGTGCAGTTTTAGGCGACCGCCCCGAAGCCATGCAGCCGGGGATGAAGCGCATCCGCCGGTGCATCTGGGCACGAGGAGTGGGGGGCTGCGGGCCTCACCACGCGTCCTGGCGGTTGCAGATTTGAACCGTCCACCGTCAACAGAGATGACCTCCGCGACCGCGTTTGGATTAGAATTGTATAGAGCCGCGCTCGTATACATCACCCGACTGTACTCGTTTACCTAGGCAAAATAAAAGGCCGTTGTTGGAATTAAATGCCACCGTGTTAGTTATTGTCAAAGAAGCCGGCTGATTCCTGCAGATACTCGCCGCCCTCACGTTCCCCTCTACCATGTTGCAATAGGAGCTAGCGGGAAGATCCGGTCGAGAAGACTCCCGGAAGTGATGCGCCGCGGATTAGAAATTAAAGGCCCGATGAGTCGGGCTGGTGCAAGGATGCACCTGGCGCCCAAGGGATCCGCGGAATGCCACGTTGGGGTCAGGGAGATAGAACGTAGGTCAGGAAATGCGTTACAGTATTTACAACTGTGATGGAGGTAACAGTATTTATTGTAGAGATAAAGGATTAAAGGCGGAAAGAAGGCATTACGGAAAATTACCAAAAACAAAAATGCACTTATAAATCTCGGGCATAAAAATAATGATGAGCATATAAAAATGAACCAATTATTTTCTATAGTGAGATGAAACGAATAATGTATCTGGTTAGGGATTTTTTTTTTCATTTAATTTTTACCATTCAAGGCTATGTAAAGGTAACATTTTTAATAAATCGAATTATCAAAAAATTATGTCGAGGTATAATTTTAATTCTGAATTATTTTTTAAATCAGAACATACTGATAATTCGAGATATTAAAAATACAATTATCTTTCCGTAGGCTTGAATAAAAAAAAATTACTAAATTGAATCAGGCTACTCAAAAATGTATGAAACTAAAAATGTCTAAGCAGATACACTATTTGTCTCATCTCACCATAAATTTGGCTATGGCATACTTTGGAGTCGATTTCTTTTACGAACACGCTTATGCGAGGTCTTATGGCTGTTTGGGGTCCGACCTCAAAGCTTTTCCAGCGTAATGACTGTTTTGAGGCCCATAAAGGTGTCTCTCACACCGAATTTGTTTATATTTTTTTATTGTTAATAAAATTGTTTATATTGTTAGGTTAGGTTAGGTTTCGATAGATTAGTTTAGCTTAGAATTCCAATGCTGTGACACCCCAAGGTATTAGTTTTTTTTTTTTTAATGAAAATATTAGCTTGCAGGTTTGACCCCTTAATGTTTCGGGTCCCCAAAGTATCCGGTGGACATATTTATATACATATGTATAAAATAATTGTGTGGGTTTTTTACGTCTTCATGAGAGTCCGTATCGCAACAAGTGAGGCTGCGCATTTATACTAGCTATGGATGATCACGTATGAAGAACATGCATTGGGCGCGTTGGCAACAATTCAGCTTCGTAATCGTAAGGTGCCGCGTTCGCGTCTAGAAACGATAACTTTTTTTTCTTCATTTCTTTTTTGTATAATTTTTTTAAGAGATAATGCCACTCTAACGGCTCAAAAAAAATAAAAAATTGTGGTCAATTATTATTAAAAAATAGCATATGTAATATAAAGTCTATTTAGATGAATTTATTGTACATTAAACGTCATTAATGTTGTCCAGCTTGTTGATGCAGTGCGGTGAGGTAAGAGAAAAGAGTGGACAGTGACTGTTTGACGGACGTATGTACCAGGATAGGTGCGTGAAACGCAGCTAGCACTATGGTGCGAGCGAGACGCGATAGCGTCGTACGGTGCGTCCTTTTCGAACGCATGAGTGGGAATGAGACGGCAATCCATGAGTCTCACTGACAATGAGTCGTACCTGGGAACTTAGTGGGACATTAGCGCTAGCTAGCCTGGTCGACAACGTAGGAGAAGATCCCCCACCAAGCTCCCTATTACGAGTGAGGGGCCGCATTGCCGTCTCGCTTACACTCGTGCTGTGCAACAAGGATGCACCGAGCGACGCTCTGGCATCTCGCTCGCATCGTAGTGCTCTCTGCGTTGCAGGCACAGGCAGAGGTACGTGAGTAAGCATCGCCCAGTCTCCTCTCTTACCTCACTGCACTACGTCAACAAGGTGGACCCATTAATGACGCTCAGTGTACATGATTTTAAGAGTTGCGACGTTATTCCCCAAAACAAAATCTCAATTCGAAATTCGACAGACGACAACCGGTATTCAGGAAATAGGGAACCGTACACAAAACGCCGTATGATCCTCTCTCTATAAATTCCGATATTCAAAAGACCCGATACGCGATAGGCTAGATAGAGTTGGGCGCCAGGTGATCTCCGGGGAGAACACCGCGAGTGCAGGGCACTCGAGATCGTAGAAATCTTCGGAAGACGCGGGAAAACTCGGAACAATGAAAGGGAACAGGAAACCGGGAAGGCGACACCGCCAAGGGAAGAGGAGTGAAACGATAGGAACGGCGACTCCGCCAAGATAGAAGAAAGAAAACTCGATAAACGGCGACACCGCCAAAATAGAAA
>OZ020579.1:9529696-9642794 GCA_963971525.1 Cephus spinipes | reverse complement strand
AGAGAGGGAAGAGAGGAGAGAGAGGGAGGAGAGAGGGAGAGAGGGGAGAGGGAGAGGGAGGAGAGAGAGAGAGGAGAGATGAGAGAGAGAGAGAGAGAGCGAGAGAGAGAGAGAGAGAGAGAGGGGGGGAGGGGGGGAGAGAGAGGGGAGAGGGGGAGAGAGGGGGAGAGAGGGGAGAGGGAGAGAGGGAGAGGAGAGGGAGAGGGAGAGGGAGAGGGAGAGGGAGAGGAGGGAGAGAGGGGAGAGGGAGAGGTGAGAGGGAGAGAGGGAGAGGGAGAGGGGAGAGGGGGAGAGGGAGAGGGAGAGGGAGATGAGAGAGGGAGAGGAGAGGGAGAGAGGGAGAGGGGAGAGGAGAGGGGAGAGGGGAGGGAGAGGGGAGAGAGGGAGAGAGGGAGAGGGAGAGGAGAGAGGGAGAGGGAGAGAGGGAGAGAGGGAGAGAGGGAGAGAGGGAGAGAGGGGAGAGGGAGAGAGGAGAGAGAGAGAGAGAGAGGGAGAGGAGAGGGAGAGGGAGAGAGGAGAGAGGGAGAGGGGAGGGAGAGGGAGAGAGAGGAGAGGAGAGGGGGAGAGAGAGGGAGAGAGGGGAGAGGGAATAGAGGGAGAGGGGAGAGGAGAGGAGAGGGAGAGGGGAGAGAGGGAGAGGGAGAGGGAGAGGAAGAGAGGGAGAGGGAGAGGGAGAGGGAGAGGGGAGGAGAGGAGAGGGAGAGGGAGAGGGAGAGGAGGGAGGAGAGGGAGAGGAGGGGAGATGGGGAGAGGGAGAGGAGGGAGGGGAGAAGGAGAGGGAGAGGGAGAGGGAGAGGGAGAGGGAGAGGGAGAGGGAGAGGGAGAGGAGAGGAGAGGGAGAGGGAGAGGGAGAGATGAGGAGAGGGAGAGGGAGAGGGAGAGGGGGGGAGAGGGGGAGGGGGAGAGGGGAGAGGGAGAGGGGGAGAGGGGAGAGGGGGAGAGGGGGGAGGAGGGGGAGAGGGGGAGAGGGGGAGAGGGGGAGAGGGGGAGAGGGGGAGAGGGGGAGAGGGGAGAGGGGGAGAGGGGGAGAGGGAGAGAGGGAGAGAGGGAGAGAGGGAGAGAGGGAGAGAGGGAGGAGAGGGAGAGAGGGAGAGAGGGAAGAGAGGGGAGAGAGGGAGAGAGGGAGAGAGGGAGAGAGGGAGAGAGGGAGAGAGGGAGAGAGGGAGAGAGGGAGAGAGGGAGAGAGGGAGAGAGAGAGAGAGAGAGAGAGAGAGAGAGAGAGAGAGAGGAGAGAGAGAGAGAGACACAAAACAAAGTTTGCAATTCTCCGATAGGGGTCTCCAATAGCTACACAGCAAAAATCCAAGGCTTTCTACACTGAAATCGATGCATCGATCATGTACTTTCGACCATGGTATAAAGAAATAGTATATTACACTACAAGGGCAGAAAACTGAACTTTCGGCACTGCTGGATGAATGCCCGAGGCGAAGCCGAGGGCCTTCTATCGAGCAGTTCCGGGTGCTCAGTTTACTGCCCGTGTGATGTATACTATTTCTTTGTCAATCTCAATGTAAAATTCCTTTGACTCTAGAAATGGACTTCGTTATTGAAAACGATGTGCTATTGAAAACTAATATCAGAAGACATTTAACAATTAATGATTGTTAGTAAAACTAGGACATTTTTTAAAAAGTTGATAAATGTGAAAAAAATGGAATTTTATATTGAAAAAATGATTTAAGTTACTTATTTTTTTATAAAAAAAATATAAAAATTCGTCTAAACAGACACGAGTGATTCCTCCTATCGAGGAAGCCGCTGCTTATATCCTCGATAGGCATACGTTAAATCTAATGGGGATAACGATTTTTATCCTCCCGAGGTGTTAACGTCGCTTTTTGGATTCAATATTTGATTTATTATTTGATTTGATTATTTGATTTGACTAATTGGATTAGCGGTTTCTTCAAATACCGGCTTACTGGTATTTCTATTGTATTTAGCGCGTGCTGGCTTATAGCGTCTGGGCACTTGTTCGTTTTGATTTCAGTCGGTTGACTGTATTTCGAATTCTAAGAATATTAAATGTAATAATTTCTAATATTATTTCCTCATGACTGTCGCTGTGACTAGTTTCAAGGGAATTACGCAATATTAGAGATTTTAAAAGTCCTATATTCCCTTTCCTTTACCGGCGTCGCTGTGAGAGGTCGATAGGATTATTGAGGAATTTTAGGATTTGAGGAGTTCTCTCAGATACTGTTATGCACATCCACAGTGCGCTATGCACTCTTATGTGGGGCTCTTGACGTATCCATTATCAAGAATGGATGATTAGGAAGGAAAAAGGATGGAGGATAGAGGGGTATAAGGGTGGAACGTTGCACTATAATATAATCATGCATTTGCTACATTCCAAGTTAATTAATAGATTCAATAAGCATTGTTCATGAATAAAAAAAAAAGTAATAATAATCGGGTCTCGAACCCGAGACTCTCGCACGTTGACTCGTTACCATGCACGTATGATGTTTGGTTACCGTGACGTACAGATTGGGAAAACTGTATTTCAGTTGTTATACACGTTTGGAGTTTGCTTAGAGTACTCTAATACATACGCTTGATCAATCAAAAACGTGGGTATGGTTCAAAGCTTCTCCGTCCAGGTGACACGTCGACAACAGAAAACACGCTTTACAGTGCCACCCGGTATAATCCATGCGTCTCACGGAGCCACGGTCTTACATACAGGTCTTGAAACTCTGGTGGTGGGGGTGGGTCGCTTAGCGATGCCATTCCGAATAGCTGCATAGAGTCGCTGTGATCGGGTCGCATGATTATATTATAGTATGTACTAAGGACGCGGGGGGCCGGGAGGATCACTCCATCTCTGTCCTATTCGTGGTTTCCACGGTGGCATCGCTTGAATTTTGACTATAAGTAGCTACGCGAAACAGTTTATAATGTCTAGCAAAAAGCGTAAATCCCGATAGACTGACTTTTGTTAACTGTCTGCACGATTGCAGGTTATGTTTATCGGCGGTACCCGATAACAGCGACGCTGTTTGAAACTAAATGCAACCTCAGTAAGCGACCATACCCCGACTCACGAATATCACGCGTAGTATAACTATGTATACTCGACCAATTAAAAACGTGGGTATGGTTCGACGGCCCTCCGCTCAGGTGGCGGGTTTACTCCAAAATAAAATTGGTTTCAAGAATGTCGGCCCATTGGCAATCTCCCTACTTATCTCTGCCATTGCTATGTACGAGATTTGATTAAAATCGTAGAGATTTAGTAAACGCTCGGTTTTAAAAACAATGTTCACCTCCCTGATTGGAGAGTCTAATGGAATTTTGCAAAAATACATTTGAATATCGCGCCATGTTACGTGTTCCGTTGCATTGTAGAATGGCTTTTACTGACCTTTGTGAAATTAAGCGGATCAAGAGACTCGGTCGAGTCTCGCGCCAAGTACAGGCAACCCGCCGTACGGGGCACGGCTCGCCGAGACTCTTTACTTGAGTCAACTCTTATACCTGTGTTTGGAACGAAATATCTTATTAACCGCTATACATGAGAAAAAGTTATTGATACATTCACTATAGGAATTGAGGGTCCTGAATTGATTGCCACCACGTTCAATACGATTAGTATACGAGATCAGGGCGTATTGAGATGGCGAGCGAGATGATTTTATTTCAGTTCCGTCGTCGTCGTCGTCGTCGTCGTCGTCGTCGTCGTCGTCGTCGTCTTCGCACGTCCATCGCATTTTTTACACGACAGATGGCGATGACTGCTGTGCCTTCTTTACCTATTTGTACTCTGTATAGTGTTAGTAATTTACGAATTCACAACACAATCAAATACACTTTATACGTGAAGCCACCGTTCATACCGAATTTCCAGTTAGTATAAGGGTGCTTTCACAATAGTATAGAATTATTAAGGCTTTAATGCGTAACGCGTGTGTATGCGTGTACATATGTGTATGCTTTGACATAGTTCCTCGTATTTTAGGTGACAATTTTTAGAGATATAGGATTTCCAGATGCTCCTCTCCGTAGTTTCCTGTAACTAGGTGTCGGATGTGGAAGTCCAGGGTGTCCAGGTGTTCCGCTCCGTAGTTTCTTGTATTTAGGTGTCGGACGTGGAAGTCCAGGGTGTCCAGGTGTTCCGCTCCGTAGTTTCTGGTATCTAGGTGTCGGGCGTGGAAGTCCAGGGTATCCAGGTGTTCCGCTCCGTAGTTTCTTGTATCTAGGTCTCGGGCGTGGAAGTCCAGGGTGTCCAGGTGTTCCGCTCCGTAGTTTCTTGTATTTAGGTGTCGGACGTGGAAGTCCAGGGTGTCCAGGTGTTCGGCTCCGTAGTTTCTTGTATCTAGGTGTCGGGCGTGGAAGTCCAGGGTGTCCAGGTGTTCCGCTCCGTAGTTTCTTGTATTTAGGTGTCGGACGTGGAAGTCCAGGGTGTCCAGGTGTTCCGCTCCGTAGTTTCTTGTATCTAGGTGTCGGGCGTGGAAGTCCAGGAAGTCCAGGTGTTCCGCTCCGTAGTTTCTTGTATCTAGGTGTCGGGTGTGGAAGTCCAGGGTTTCCAGGTGTTCCGCTCCGTAGTTTCTGGTATCTAGGTGTCGGGCGTGGAAGTCCAGGGTATCCAGGTGTTCCGCTCCGTAGTTTCTTGTATCTAGGTCTCGGGCGTGGAAGTCCAGGGTGTCCAAGTGTTCCGCTCCGTAGTTTCTTGTATCTAGGTGTCGGGCGTGGAAGTCCAGGGTGTCCAGGTGTTCCGCTCCGTAGTTTCTTGTATTTAGGTGTCGGACGTGGAAGTCCAGGGTGTCCAGGTGTTCCGCTCCGTAGTTTCTTGTATCTAGGTGTCGGGCGTGGAAGTCCAGGGTGTCCAGGTGTTCCGCTCCGTAGTTTCTGGTATCTAGGTGTCGGGCGTGGAAGTCTAGGGTATCCAGGTGTTCCGCTCCGTAGTTTCTTGTATCTAGGTCTCGGGCGTGGAAGTCCAGGGTGTCCAAGTGTTCCGCTCCGTAGTTTCTTGTATCTAGGTCTCGGGCGTGGAAGTCCAGGGTGTCCAGGTGTTCCGCTTCGTAGTTTCTTGTATCTCGATATCGGATATTCAGGGTGTTCAGGTGTTCTGCTTCGTAGTTTCTTGTATCTAGGTGTTAAATTTGGAAGTTCAGAGTGTTCAGGTGTCCCGCTGCATAGTTTTCTGTGTTTAGGTTTTCTGTTTTGAATCGATTGGCACCAAGATCTATACAATTGCTGTACGAGATCAAGATGATTTTAATTCAGTTCAGACATCATCGTCGTCTTCGTACCTCCATCTACTTTTTTACATAACAGATGGCACTGATTAAAACACGTAGTTGAGACTTGTGCCAAGGACAAGCAATCAGTGGTACAGCCAATGCGACAAGATAAGTCATGTGACAGCGTTATTAATGGTGTCCTGCCTGTCGATGTCGTGTGTTAAAGAGAGCAGAGTGGGCGGTGACTGTTTACGTACATCAACCCATGAGTGTAACAGAGAGAGCATTAGGATGCGAATGAGTCAAATTTTACAAGAGCAACACAAGCGTCATATTGCCGACTCGTTTGCATTAGTGCTCTGCGGAAAGGACGTAACGAACGACGATGTGGTGATTCGCTCACATCATCGTACCCTCTCTGGTGTGTGCACGCCCTGAGATACGTAAATAATTCTACCCACTCATTTCTCTTTTACCATAGGGCATCTATAAGCTGAACATCATTAATGACGTTTATGTCAATGCACTTGTGTTTTGAATCAAAGAATAATGGATATTGTATCTTTCAGTAGACAGTATATATACAGTGATTTGTTAGAAATAGGGATTCTACTTTATGTTGTAAGCTTTGTTAAATTATAATATTATTAGATATACGTGAATATGTTATTAACTGTCAAGTGCCGAAGCGAAACAATATAAAATAAGGAAATAGATGTAAAATGTGTATGAGCTAAATAACCAATATACTGATATGAGTACATATTAATTGTGATTTGAATAAATTAGAGTGAAAGTAGGAATCTTTAGAAAGCGGATAGGCAAGAGAAAGATCAGATGAAGTATATGAGGAAATAAGGACACAAGAGTGAGGAAAATAAATACATAATGAAATATAAAACTGATTTATTAAAATATGATTAAAATATTAATATTAAAATAAATTGAACTATAAAATATAAAACTAGTTTATTAAAATTTGAAAAAGAAATAAAAAATTTGAAAACAAATAAAGAATTTGAAAAAAAAATAAAAAACCTTATAAAACTAATAGAACTACTACGTCTATTGAATCACCAAAAGATAATTTCGAGGACAGATAGATTTATCATAAAACTTTTGCTTCAATCATTATAGTCTATCTGTCCTCGAAATCATCGTTTGATGATTCATAAGCCGTAGTAGTTCTGTACAATTGTTGCTCGCTTGTAGCCTCGTTGTCCTGTGTAATTGCCTCGGGATGGCCTACCGCCTCTCCCGCGGCCTCGTTGTTGCTGTTGTTGTTGCTGCTGCTGACTTCCTCCCTGCTGCTGTTGTTGTCGGTGGCGGGAATTCCATCGCTCTTTACTTTTCCCGCCACCTCTTTTTCGTGTTGCAGCTGCAATAAATATTAAACAAAATTCAATAAATATTTTAATGTATAGTTTTATTATAGCATATAAGATATAATTTTGCGCTATTATGTTTACCAGGAGTTGCAGCAGCAAGACCCTGGAGCAGTTCGTGCATGGCAGACACCTGCTGCTCCAGGGCCTCGAAACGCTTAGTTATGGGGGGAGAGGCGGCCTGCCCCCCCTGAGGATTTTGTTCTCCGTTATTTCCATTATTATTTTTCTGCTGGCACTGGTCAGGATGTCGATCCTGACCAGGCTCTCTATTTTCTTTGTCAGGATCGACACCCTGACCAATCATTTGTACCTCCATTGACAGATCTTTGTCTTTTAATCCAAAATCATCTGTAACATACAAAATTTCGTTGATTACATCTCAAAATATAAAATAACTTTGAATTATCTTTAGTAATTTGAAATACGAAAAACTGATTTATATGTAAATAAAAATTAAATGGAAAAAAATAATAATACGCAATCAAGAATATTTATAAAAAGGAGAAGAGAAAAAATGAAAGTTTATGTAAATATAATTTTAAATTACATAATGAAGTACACACTTTTAGATGAATGAACAAATAACATATTTAGCGCAGTCAAAATGTAATTTTCAAATATTTATAGTCTTCGAACATGTTACTTCCTTGACTATTCACTTGATTCAATGTAATATGCATGTAAAATTATATGTTGCAACATGCAACATAATTTTAAATTAATAAATTAATACATATTTGAGTTATAGTGTAATATAATTTCTATCAAATAATTTTGCAATATTATATTCATGTTTCAATAAATTACTTGCTTCACTTCAATATAAAAACTGTTATTCGTATAATATTCCTACAAACAATAACTAGGCAAAGATATTTAATATGTCATTCATCTGGTAATATGTATGATACTTCACAACTGAAATTTATAATTAAAACACTATACACAATTGCCAATACAATTAAGTGCATCAAAGAGACTTAAATTTAGGAGATAGTAACAGTATCATATTTGTTATAAAAGATATATTTCAATATTTATTATGTCCTTATTGAAGAAGAAAACTTAAATTTAGAACAATTAATACTACAATCCATTGTATCGCACTAGATCAGTTGAGTGATTGCCTTAAGATATCGAATGAGGGCTTCACAAATATTAAATCTATAATACTCTTTCAGTTCAAGTATATTTAACCTTTCATTCAGGTTAATATTAATAATTATTAGAAACTAATCCCATGTAAGTTATGATAAAATTTTTCATACAAAATTCAAACATTAATTTTATTTTAATCTATTAAACATTCAACCACAGATTTCATAAAAACATACTAAATAAAAAATATATATTTTAAGGAAAAAATTACTTTGATTTTTGATTTGAACTAAATATGTAACTGATTGTAGGCGTGCAAATGGTTTTCAGATCTTTCTAATAATATTATAATAGACTATTTCAGTGTTTTTTCCAATTTATATTTCTAGTAAACATATTTATTTATTTTAACTCAATTAAAAAGATAAAAAATATGATCTATGGTTACGATTATGTTAAAAATATTTTGAAAAATTCTAAGCGTACTTACAAGACATTGCGTAGCAATCGGTGAAGACCAGTGAAGACTAATGAAGAATGACGAAGACTGACGAAGCTGGCGAAGACGAATAACCCCCGGCAACAATGCAACCAACTGTTGGATTTTAAGCTCTTCTCTCATTGGTTAATAAAATTCGTGTTGTAAAATTCAACCAATCACAGAAGTTACTAATCTGGGAAACCCATTAAAATATAGCATGGACTACGCGTCCCTACTTCAAATTCCTTGAAAAAATGTTCGCTCGAATAGACAAAGACGGACTTTCGTATTACGGCTGCTGATTACAAAGAAACAGGGCTTGGACGCTACCTGTGACCATTTTTTTCTATCAGCCGACTATTTTTCCTATGTTTGTGCGTAGTCCATGCTATATGTCGATGGAAAAACCCGTTGCTGAACACAATGGACTTTTTAAATAACTATACACTATATTTACGGCAAACTATACTTACGGAATTTGAAACGCAGACATTTTTTAAAAAAATAATATAATAACCGTAAGATTAAATAACTGGTATTCAATCATTTAATTTCTTCTTTCTAATCTCAGCACTTGATTAGCTAATAGTTATTCACTTTTCATATGTTCACTATACTGAATGATACTAAATCAAATTCTAATGACTTTATCTTGGGAATTGTGTCATTGATTTGTAGTACACTAAAATATAGCATAGTTATAGTATTGATCAATTTTAAAATTTTCTCTTAGAAGCAGTCAATAATTGGTTAAAAAGAGTTTTGAAGGATAATGGTAGCATTATGCTACAATTCTAATATGGTATATATTAATAATACGATTTAAGAATAGAACATCGAACCATACGTTGCAGCTTCTATCTGTTTTGATAAAAACACATGATCTGTTAAGACTTTAAATGTAGAAGAAGATGTTACTCGATGATTTATTTGAAAACCGTCATAATGGTAGTGACAAAGGGTGAGTTTCAATATTTGCTTAAAACGCTGTAAACATGGTTGTGTCTCACTCTATTGCATGTGAGTGAAGGGAGATAAGGACACTCGCAACGCTTTCAGCAACTATCGGAACGTACCTAAAGTACCCTTCCGAGCGCTGCACCCGAAAACTATAGTCGCTGTTATAACTCTCCTACCAATCATAGTTTGTTCGACGTCTGTTGTACAGTGACAATTTCGGCTGAGGTCTCCATGTGCCTTCGTCTGCATGAGTGATTTCTTTAAACGATTTTGCCTTGTAATAGAAGTTGAATTAAAATTATACTTTTATATAGGAAATATTGGTGAAGAAAAGACAAAGTTATTGATTGTGAAGTGACGTGACGTCAGTAAAATATTTTGTAGTTTTCATAAAAACTATATTCGCTTTTATAACTCTCCTACCAATCATAGTTCGATCGACGTCTGTTGTACAGTATCAATTTCGGTTGCATTCTCCACGGGCCTTCATCTACATAAGTGATTTTTAAAAACAATTTTCGCCTTGTATTAGAAATTGAATTAAAATTACACTGTTCTATAGGAAATATTGGTGAAGAAAAGACAAAGTTATTGATTGTGAAGTGACGTGACGTCAGTAATATATTTTGTAGTTTTCATAAATGTCAATCGAGATGGTTACAAAATTAAATGTTCGTGATAAGGATATTATTAAACGTGGTGAATGGTTAGAAGATACCCATATGGATTATTTTGCAACTCTCGTGCGATCTTCTACCAATTATTCACCACGTGAGACATGGAGAGTGCAGTGTCCGGATACCATCGAGCCAGTATTACCAAACAATAAACACATACAAATACTACATAGTGGCTTCGGACGAAACGATGGGCACTGGGTATGTAGTTACTACGATACTAAGAGAATTTACTTATACGATTCGTTAAATCAGCAAAGATTACACGAACATCATAAGATATTCTTGAAAAAATTGTATCCGTTTTATCCTTTCGATGAAAAACCAGTGAAATTTCCTAATGTGCAACAACAGCCAAATGGTAATGATTGTGGCGTGTTTGCAATTGCTTTTGCAGTATCATTGATCTTTGGGTTAAAGCCAGACACGATTAGGTACGATCATTATTCGATGCGATCACATTTGCTTAGAATGTTAGAATTATATCAATTAGATCATTTTCCTCAAGATCTTTGTTATGGTCCACAGAAAACAGTTCTTCCATTACAAGTAATTTTGTTTCGAAATGCCGACGCTGCACGTAAACGCAATGATCGAGATAACGTACTTGAAAAAAAATTCCTGGGAAAATCGAAAGGATGAAATTAATAAACAAAAACGGCTTAAATACTCAAATGAAGCAACGAGCAAATGTTCTCAAGAACGCGAAGATTATACATTGAATAAAGAAAATAAACTAAAATGGAAACGAAAAAATTATGCCGATAATGCCGAACGAAATCGGGAGGTGGCTCGAAAAAATTATACTGCTAGTATAGATAAAAGACAAGAAACTGCTCGTAAAAATGATGCTATTAATATTGACAGAAATCGCGAAAACGCCCGTCAACGTGACGCTGTTAATATTGACAAAAATCGCGAAAATGCCCGTCAACGTGACGCTGTTAATATTGACAAAAATCGCGAAAATGCCCGTCAACGTGACGCTGTTAATATTGACAGAAATCGTGAAAACGCCCGTCAACGTGACGCTGTTAATATTGACAAAAATCGCGAAAACGCCCGTCAACGTGACGCTGTTAATATTGACAGGAATCGCGAAAACGCCCGTCAACGTGACGCTGTTAATATTGACAGAAATCGAGAGAAATCCCGTCAACGTGACGCTGTTAATGTTGATAAGAATCGGGAGGCAGCTCGTATAAAGTATAATGAGCTAAAAGAAAATAAACAAGATCAGAAACGTATTAATTACGATAAAAATCGTGAACATTTGCAGGATTTAAAACGAAAAAATTACCATGATAACGTTGAGGATAATCGTCTTAAAAAACGTATCAAATATTCAGATAATTGCGATTGGGAACAAGCGCGGAAGAAAAAGTTCAATCGTGTCAATTTTCGTCGAAAGCAAGTTAACAATAAAAACTTTTATAATCGTAATAGGGAACAAATTCTATCGAGAATAAAAATGAATGCAGCTAAACAAATCGCATTGAAATATAAAAATATCACAGTAGAACACACAACGATAAAGATGAGGAAATCTACAGAAAGTTATATTAAAAGTATTTGTAATAAACTTTCGTTCGGATCCGAAGTAGAGTGTAGACTGCAAGCTGAAAAAATAATCAAGTGGTGTGTTCACGTTAGAATTAGTTATGTCGCCAGCATTAAAAGAACTTTAGCTCTTTTGAAAAGTAAGGCTGAAGCTAGTTTAACGCAAGCGCTGCAAAGTTATGCATATAACCCTGACGAAGAAGTAAGTGCTCTGTGCGGACTATCAAAACATAATCCGTCTTCCGAACCCTACTTTTACGAAGCTGCATATAATGTCGTCGGTGTTTCTGAACCTTTTATAATGAATGCAAAGGGGCAAGTTATTAATGTACTACCTCTGATAAAAGAAATTCGAGGTTGTAATAAATCATGGCGCTGTGGCAATATTTGCAAAAATAATGATCCGTTCGTAGTAAAAAAATTTAAACATTTTCTTAGGGTACTCTCTATTACCAAATTACAAAACATACGAAGATATGTACAGCGCAGTTGTGTGTGTTCAGTTAAGTTATGTAATTCGAAACTTGGTCATTCACAAAGTTGTTATATTGATCAAACTCTTTGCGATTCAACATTTCTTGCTGTACAGCTTTTATCACCGCATTTTCCTAAACTACGATATATTGAAAGATTATTTTATGAATTGATTAAAGCAGATAAAAATTTATCATCCCTAGACAGAGCTTTAAATACGGGTGATGTAAATGTATTACAAGAAATATCTTCTTCGGCTCAGCAAAATGCAATTAATTTGAACGCAAATGCAGAGGGAATAAGTTTAAATGAAGATGAGATTTCTTCGCGTTATTCATACGCATTTAAAGCATTTACAAAACGCGCGCTCGATGTACCACGGCATGCTTGTATCTCATGCGAAAAACTTTGCTATAAGAAAGATATTTCAGAACTTGATAAGCTTCGAAAACCAATAACCGGCAATGCTTGGAATAATTTAATGAAATTTCTTCATACTGATGATGTGCGTATAGAAACTCAGTCGAGTCTCACTCCGAGTACATGTCACACATCTCAGCCTAGGCTTGATTATATTTGTCATTACTGTTTGAAGAAATTTCGAGATGGAAGTATGCCACCCACGTGTGTTTTAAATAATCTATCGGTCGACGACGTACCAAGCCTCATTGATTCTTTAAATAATTATGAACGTATTTTGATTCAAAGAGCAAAAGCGTTTCAAGTAACACAAACGATGGGAACAGTTTCACGAAAAAATTTACCAAATAAAGAGAAGATAAAAAAAGTTCGTGGTAGGACATTCCATTTGCCTTTGCCAATAGAAGAAACAATGAAAAAGGTATGCTCGTCCACCGAAGTAATTAATAAAAATCATGAGCTATATATATTAGTTCGAGGAATTCCGACAAAAGCTAAAGTGGTATGGGAAAATTTAGTGAATGTTAAAAAGGTATTTGAAACATTGTCATGGCTTAAAAATAATAATCCACTTTATTTTGAAATTAAGTTACCACAATGTTCCGATAATTTATTAGACTCTTGCGAAAATGATGTTGAATTTACTATAGAAGATGTCGAAGAAAATAAACAAGCCCTATTGACACAAATCACAGATCCGGAAACATATTATGAACACTTTTCAATTTATCCCATGCATGTGTTACGTAGGCCGTAGTGGCCAGCGAGGCCTTTAAATTTGATAACAAAAATTTAGAAGTAACCAAAGAAAAGGAACGACCGGAGGTAACGTGAGTAGATACACACCACCATTGGCCGTCACAACAAACCCCCACCACTGTCCCCTATGAGTCATAGAGCGCATCGCGCTGCGGTCCCCCGCACTGCACTATGGCGCCACCCCCTCACCCATGTACTCAGCGCTCCCTTCCACCTGCGACACTGTGGTGGATCCCCACCACGCAGCCCCGGTCCTAAGGCCCGAAACCCCCGTAGCAACAGTGCTGCATGTCCCCAGGGGGCCTATCGCGGTCGGTAACTATGCACTGACCGCCGGTCGGTAATATTTTAATTACCCTAAGGGGCTGGTGTGGTAAGGTAGAACACGGTTCTTTTTTTGTAAGAAATACCTTATATTATACAAGTATCACGCGCATTGGCGATACTTTTTCGATACCTTTTAGCTATCGATGGGTGGCTATCCAACCCCTAATATTTTACTTGGGGTGAATCCTGTACATACCACGTAACTGTTGGGATGATTACACCCCTTCTTTTTGGATCATCTAGCTAACGATGCGCCACACACATCAGGCGTGGGGGTACCATTGTCCTAGCAGCGTAAACTGCTACATGTATCTCTTATTTGCAACTATGCAAAAAATAAGGGCCATGGTGGGAGAAAGATGGTTACCTGTGAGCCGTCCTCGCAGCATCCTATCATTACTGTGGTGACAAGCAGAAGGCACAATAGCTCCAAAAAAAAAGTTTAATTGAAAAAAGAAGAAGTTTAATTGAAAAAGAAGAAAACCTTAATAGTGGAAGTTTTTGAAAAAGTGGTATGTATAACTGTGTTGAGCTGAATATGGCTCCAGCGTTTTATCTGATTAAAAAATTATATGTGGCATCTTTTACTTTTATTTGTAGAATAATAACCAGACTACCCGACGAGGACGGCTATTTGTGCGGGATATTAAAAAGAAAGTGGTATGTATAGAAACCTTAAGCTAGTACCCGTTTTTATTTGATTGAAAGTATTGCCTTTCTATCGCTTCTCACGCTTATTTGTAGACATCGACAGGCCGCAGCAGCAGCAACAGCAGCAGCAGCAGCAGCAGCAGCAGTAGCAGCATCTTAGCTAACAGCGTACGGGTCCTATTAATAGACCGGTAAGTGTAATAATTTTAAGACTACACTATTTTGTATTTGATTTAAACAGATTTATTTAAAAAAAAAAAACTGAACTGTTACAGAATATGGCACCAAGGCGCCCGGATACGCCGCCCGAGGGGGCCGAAGGACCATTTGGGGGGCTGCTGCTTGACGGAATACCGCCGCCCCTCAACGCGTTCTTCGCCCCCTTCCACGAAGGGCAGTGCTTGTTCGGGTGTGTTTACGTGCGGGGTGTGGAGGAGGGGCTATGCTACGGGTGCATGCGTGAGCAGATCACCGAGCACAGGGCCCAGTTTACGCCTCGTGTAATACACTACCTACAGATTGACCCCGCAATACATCTGCGTGCGGGCATCTGTGTACGCTGTGCTCGGTGTGTACTGCACGCGTATGCACCCGGAGATTGCCTAGCATGCATAAGCTATTTTTGCGATAACCGGGAGGGGTTATTAAGGCAAGGGGCTGCAGAAGTTCCTCCCCCACCCCGAATATGAACTGTGAGCTATGTATATATATGTATATGTGCGTGTGTGTTTTTTGTAATCATTTGTCTTAATCTCGGTTTTTCACACTTGTTTCTAGAAATGGCGCCACGATCAGCTTTCGAGCGGAACGACAACGGGTTTGGGGAGGAGGAGGAGGCCGGTCGAAATTCACCGACTCCTCCTAACCTGGAGGATACGTTCTACGACGACCTGCATAACGGCCTCTGCCTTTTCGGGTATATTTACGCATCCCGGGAAGAAGAGCTGTGTGCCGAGTGTGTGTTCGCACGCCCCGCGCACGAGCAGGCTGCATTCACGGTCCACAGCTTACATTATCTGTTACTGAATACCCTGATGGTATTTAACGTGGGCCGTTGCACGACTTGTGCGCGGGGCGTGTTTCGCGAGTACGCACCCGGCGGCTGCCCGGGATGCGTACTGTACTATGAGGGGCACAGGGCCTCCCTGATGCGTTTAGGGTACGGGGATGTTAGGCCAGGCCCGATTAGGTTAGTTTAGGTAGTAAAAAAGTAGAGTTACATACATACATTTATTATTATACGTTTTTTAAGATACATGTCCACATTACATTTATTACTATTATACGTTTTTTTCTTTTTACTTACATACTTATTATTATTAAACTTAGTCGCTACGACCTTATACATACATATATATATACTTATTATTATTGCTTACATACATCATTGTTATACATATATTATTATTATACGCTATTTTTATTTTGTTACTAGTACTATTATATTAATATATATGCAGCTTATAATAAAATAAAAATTAGCAAAATTATATCTTTAATTTACATAATTAAATGCACAGACCACGCACCTTAACTCATGTAGCCTGATTTACATCGTGAATACTGTATCTTACCACCGCCACCGCCGCCATGGATCTTGTTATCGTGCGCATACTGGCGATCCGCCAAACGCTTCTTTCGCACAAAAGCGTCGTAGTATTCTCGTACGATTCTATCGTTTTTCCGCAAATCACTACTAAACACATTCTGGAAGGCATGCATCCCGAAGCCGGAGGAGAGGTAGTGTAGAAACATCATACAGAATTGGCCGCACACCGTCGACGTCTCGCTCTGAAGCTGCTGAGTGTTCCATCGGAAGGATCGACAGTTCCGTCGTAGTCTCGATGCATGGTGATGATTCAGCGGTGGTAATCCGTAACTGTCAAAGTAGTATCCGTCTCCGTCAGCGTCCACGTACATGGCAACCCAATGCGCTCCTGGCTTCGTATGATCGTCCGTGTTGGCTGTAATGGCAGCGGGTTTCGACCAGTTTCGGGGTATTCTATCAGCTGCGTAGACACCCGTCGTATGAGCCGATATACCGCGAAGACCGAGGTAAAGGTCTAGCGTGTTCATATATGCGGTCCGTTATTCCGAAGCCAAAATTCAAGGCGTAAGGCGTTGTTCAGAGCACAGGTAAACGATCCCCGGGTTTCCTTACAGGCGTGAACGATGCACTCGTAATGGTCACAATTCGGTGGGAAGTCCTCGTATGGTGAGTTATTGGGGGTTTCATCCAAATTTATAACCTCCCGGGCCATAACGGTCTGCAGAAAAAGTACACTTTCTGAGCCCCTCGTGTATATGCACCGTGAAATACCAGCTATATTTCGGAGATTGGTGTATAACTGCTTGTACGTTACACCACCGTCGAACCACTCTAGGCCGTGTTGATAGCGGGTCATGGTGTTGTTCTCGCTTCTGATCGCCGGTGGTAATTCGTTGAAATCGCAGGGTGGTGAAACGATCCAGTGGCCTATGTATTTTCTTTCCACAGCCACTACGCCGATCTCCTTCGGAGCCAGATGCCCCTCGGAGTCTTTGAAGTATTCGATTTCGATGACAAAATCCATGGTCGTGATGCTAACTCGAAGGCGTTCAACGAGAAACTAACGGCGATGCTGACGATCACTCACGATACAGGGTATCCAAAAGATGATGACGCAGACCCCAAACTGCTGACCTATGCATTTTCTTCGATTGTTTAGCCGCCGTAATCTACGACGATTTGCCGCGCAGCGTCGATCTCCAAAACATTATCGTACTCTGCGTAGACGATACAGTTCACGGTGGTGGCCAGCGGTTCGTCGAAGCGTACCTCGATTCGTACACTACCGTGCTTGATCAGATTCCAGTGGGTGTTGCTATTTGCCGAGAGATCGGGTGTAAGATCAAAAACGAACAGGCAGTAACCGTTTGCGTAAGCGTTCCTAGATATCGAATTACCCTCGTTGAGGAAGTGTATACCCGTGCCGCTGAAGAGGGTGTGATACGCGTCCACGTAAAGACCGGCTTTGCCGAAATCGGTCTGCAGTGCTTTCGAGGGTACTTGAACACCGTCGACGAACAGCGATAAGAAATTAATACAATAGTTTTTAAAATTGAACGGGTTGAGCTGATAGTTGCCGTTGAAGGCCTTATTATCGACGAAACCTATTATAATACGCTTAGGTAATTGGCCGAGAATCACGTTGTCCATAGTGCCACCGTGCAAACCGGCATGCATCGTCAGTGCCTTGACCTCTACACGCGTAAGCGGATACTTTGCAGTTGTCTTCGATAGCATTTTAGAATGAGCAATTAGAATACCGGGGCTTATTTTGGCGCGTCTAACGAGGAGCGTGGCCTCCGTTATATGTAAAGAGCTCTCGCTCTTGGGATCCATGAGGGAGAAACCGTCTCTCGTGCGTACGAGGCGTAAACGGAGCTCAACACCATTTAATAAAAATTTTTCTTGGTTAAACACATCGCAGTGTAAATGGCCAATCAGATCGACCGTCCTGTCTTTACCGACGAACGCTTGCCTATTCGCGAGGCCTATATTCTTGCCCGCTGTATCGTCCATATGGCCGGGCGTGTCGTTGTACCAGAGCACGCTCGAGAGGTGCGACCCCTTAGCGGCGGGCCCGTAATTTAATAGCGTCTCTATGTAAGCTCTGTAAGCGTACGCGTTATTAGGCGGCGATACGAGCTTCTGATTAAGAAATACGTCCACCTGGTTGAATAGCGAGTGTAGCAGGTTGTTAACAGGGGCCGCTTTGCTCAGAGCATCCGCTGCTGACGCATCCTTGGAGCGCAGCTGTACGCGTAAACTCAGCATGGTGTGTGCTAGATCGAGGTACTCATCCCCGTTACCCGGCACGACAAATTCAATGGGCGAGTCATCGGTCAGCGATGAGATAGGCTTATAGTGCACCCACTGAGCGCTCTCTATAGTAGTCTGCGTCGGTGGTAGTGTAAAGAGCTCGAGCTCCGATTTCATACACTCGCACGAGTGCGCGTGTAGGAAGGCCATGATAGAGGTAGCGTTTAGGAGAAGATATCCAGCACACTCCGCTTTACTTTCTTACTAGCGATCCTACGACGATTTTTGGGTTTCTTGGTTTTTGACTTTATTTTTTTTACTACTTTTTTTTTCGACGCGGAGCAGCCTTCTTCCCCGTACGTCTCTTACGCTTGTTAGCAGTTCTTGAGGCGATGCTCCTTCCAGCGACGCCGATGATAGAGTGGGCGCCGCGTGATCGTTTTACAGATTTATAACCCGATCCTTTCATGAGCTCGTCAATTTTCGTCTCCGCCTTACGTTTAAGATTCATACCCGATTCGGCGGCCCTGGTGCGAAACGCCTGCTTGAGCGGAGCACCGCGTTCGCTGACGTCCGTCAAGATATTCATACCAGCGCGCACCGCTTCCTTACCGACTGCTCGGGCCCCCCTCGATAGTAGGGGTAGCACGCGCCGAAAAAGACCACCAAGAAAGCTACCGATACCATGACCCCGCTGATACGGAGACCCCGCGAACACCCGGAATTTCGTGGAATATCCCCCGCCTATCTGCGAATCGTAGTAATCGGTGTAATGAGCCATCACTCTAACCGTTTAAAGTGTAGTGTTACGGAGAGCGTTCCTGATTCAAATGGTATGGGGTCGCCCAGGTGGTCTCTTATATCGATGTCGATCGTTTGAAAAGTCGTTCGGAGCAGCGGTATGTACTTTAACGGCGAAAACGAGAGCACTTTTACAGCCGCGTACGCGTATTTGTTATCTGGCTGTAGGGGTACCACGCGGAGCAGGGACGTTTGGACGTCTCCGGTGATATACGGTTCGCAGACATCCGTGTAAACGAAAAGCATCTTGGGTAGGGCGTTGATCAGACTAGCCGGTTGATCGGCCATCACGGGGGATTCTGCTTTCGATACCACGAGCGACTCGGTAAAGCCAAGGATGCGAGCCAGGGAGCGGCAGAGCCTCAGCTCGTGTGGATCGTCTAGATCGTTATCGGTAGAGACGAACGATACGCTCACGTAACCACCTCTGCAGAGCTCTAGTTTCAGACGGCCCGTCATAGCCGTGGTAGCGTTTATTTCGTCAATGAGGCTCTTTACGTCATCGTAAACACCGTGCGCTACGTTAGAACCCGACACTATAAAGCCGGTTAGCGGTTCTTTGTGGTTCTTCTGCGGTTTGGTACGGGTAGTGACCACGACCACGTGATCCCAATCTTTTAGCGCCACCGGCACGTGCAGAAAGGTCATAGGAATCTGTATTTCAACCAGAGCAACAGACCATGCCCCGTGTAAATCGATCTGATGCGGTAGATGTGTCGTAAAACTGGTAGTTTTATTTTCGGGATAGTACGACATACTGCTGTTACTGGGAAGAACGAGATAAAATTGGTCCTTCATTGTTCTTCAAGTGGGATGCCGGTATCCACGAATTAAATTCCTCGGGGTAACCAACCCAGCTGACCAGTACTTTTTGGGCTTTCCCACGACCGCTTCGTTTTATTACACGATCGACGAGAAACGCGTCCTTTGCGAGGTCCTTGCGAACTCGAACGAGCTCCTCTTCGTAAAAAATACCGTCAATCTCCTCTCCGGCGAGATCTTCTAAGATGTAGACGGGTGGCTCCCTCGTTGTACCTAGGCGTACGATTTTAAAAATCTCTCGAGTCCACCCACCCTCGTAACCTTTCGCAAAAGGGTTCCTAGCGCTACTGATGCGTACCAGGTCGCCGACACTGTATTTAGGGACACGCGGGCGCACTGGGGCGTATCGCATAGATAGATTCATACGAGCCTTAGCGGCATTATACAGGGTTACGTCAACCGGGCGCATTCTTATCGCGGAGTGGCGTGTCCTGTTGTACGAGTCCACGAGATTCTGAAGAATATCTATGTACCGCCGAGTGTTTCTATGTGTAAAGTAGCGCCACATACGATCCTTCAGAGTACGGTTGTAGCGTTCGACGATAGCAGCCTTTACGTCGGGGCTGCGCGCTACACGGAATCCTATACCAAGCTCCTCGAGTAGACGCTGCAGTACACCGTTGATAAACTTTTTACCCTTGTCTGTCTGTAGGTACATGGGTATCCTATTCTTACTACGTGTCAAAACCCTCCGGAATGCCGCGGCTACCGTCGCACCGGTCTTATCGCGTAAAGGCTCCACCCAAGCGTATTTACTGAGTACATCGATTATTACAAGTATATACGTGTAACCATCGTTGTACTCCTTCAACGATCGAAGGTCCACAAGATCGGCCTCCCAAACGTCGTCAATATTGCTGACGGTGTAAGAGCGACGCTGAAACGTATGTCGCACGGGCTTATGCAGCGTATACGCGTCCTGCGCCTCTAACCAACGCGTGACGGAATCTCGTTTTACCCTGCCCCTAGCCGCTAGCGCTAGGTTACCGATACCGGCGTACGAAGACGGTTCTGCTGGCGTGTAATAAAGACGCCTCAGAAAGCTATCATCAGCCGATATCTTTTTCTTCTTCCGTTTCACGGCAGCCTTAACCATTCTAATCTTTTCTTTTTCTCGCTATCGGTGGTTGTACCGGCCGACGCGGATCGCGTATATTTTTTCCCCACGCGCTCTTCTTCCCCGGAGTCTCTAAACACTTCCTGAAACGCCTCGCCGAATTCCTCCTCTGTAGACGAGCTCTGAGTCTGCTCGATTGGGCGCGGTACGATTGTTACACGGCGTGGTGTCTGATTACCGAGAGACGTCGTGTTGCTCCCCTCCCTCCATAGACGTTGATTGCCGATATATTCACGCGGTATACCTGCAGTACGGAGGAACCGCGCAAACTGGCGACTCGTCGATGAAATTCGGTGAGTGTAGGATCTCCTTCATGGATGCGTCTAATCTGCTTAAGGGGGTCCCGGGGGTCTGCACGGTGTTTACGGTGTCGACACCCTGCTCCTGCTGCTGCTGCTGCTGCTGCTGGTGGTGGTGGGATGTATGAGGCATTGGCCGGTAGTGCTGCTGCTCCACGCTCTCCTGAGGGATTAGAACCATCTTTTTGGCATGCTCCATCTCGCTCTTCGTGACGTATACCCCTAGCCGCCTCCCCCTATGAGTTTCGAAATGACGGTGCCTAGTATGGGTGCTAGCAGAAGAGGTAAAAAACCGCCGCTCTGAACGATAAGACGTTTTCTAGTTTTGACGGCTGAACCCGGTCTGGATAAACGTCTCAACAACGATGCGTGTTTTCGTAAGCGGCGTTTCTGCGTCGGCTTGAGAGGCACGTTACCGCGAAGAATATTCAGAGCACATTCGCATATACAGTTGACGAGTCGTGAGTCGGCCACTCGTAACAAAGCGCTACGCTGTTTGCTATCCAGATGGCAAATAGCCTTTAACACTGCGGCGTGTTTGCGCCCTATAGAGCAGCGTGCGCCGGATACCATTACAACCGAATGACTGGTACGTCTCGATCGGCGTGCCCTCCCTTTATATCCTTTCGCGGTACGTACACGTAGTGGAACGGGTCCGAAGGAAACACGCAAGTGCGAAAGCGGCAGTTATCGGGGGTCGACTGCTTCAAATCGAGTAGTAGATAGCCATGCGGTTGGGCCGTGGCATCGCGGTAGACTTCCTGTACGAAGCGCGGATTTTCAGGAAACACCTGTCTGGCCAGATGCTGTATCTGCGCTCTGTCGCGCGGATTTTTAAATACAACGATGTAGTTGGCGTTCAACGAGATATCGCGCTGTCCGGGCCCCTGATGAAAGAGATTCTGCGTGATAAAGATAACGCTGATGTTCTTATGATGGCTGCCTTTGGTAAAAAGGTCGACCACCGTGTTATTGGACGATTCCCTCATGAGATCGTCGATGATGACGAGTTTCGGGCGTGGGTCGTTGCTGTAATCGGTGTTCTGCGGCAGTCCCTCGTGAAACTCTATAGTACTCCCGTACTCCCTGTACCCCTCCTGCCACTCTGCATAGTGAAAGAGAACACGTGCAAATCGCACGTCGCTCATGTCCTCGATGAACCGTAGGAATTTCTTTACGAAGAACGTCTTCCCGCACCCCGTTGGCCCACAGATCATCGACGTCCACGGGTGCTTCCACCGTGTGTCCATTATGTCAAATGAGGCAATTTGGCGGTGTTCTTTACGAATATACTGTTAAAGAGTCTGCTGGATTTTACACGCTCCCCCTTCCATCGCGGGGCCCGGCCGCGGCGGGCGCGCGACACGCGTGAGGCTCGTGACGTCGCGCGCGCTTGCTAGCTCTTATCGGTGACGTTGCTAGCCCCCTCGTCCGGGTGAGCTCATCGTGCACCTGTGAGCTAATAGTCGCCATGTATGTGTGTCAGCCGCATAGCTAGCCATAGTGCACGGCTAGCATGTCCGAAGCGCCACTGAAAAAATAAATAACATGGGCGGGTTGGTGGAGCCTTCGGGAATAGATCGATAAAGAGGTTTTTTGTTTTTCAAATAAATATGTTTTATTATTGTACAGGCGATGTATATACATTTGTACATTTTTTTTTTGGTAATATTAGTTACATAAGACTGTACGGTAAAATATTGTTCAGGGTTGTATATACATTTGTACAATTTTTTTGGTAATACTAGTTATATAAAGCCGTACGGTAAGGATCCGAAACGACCGTCGCGCCGCCGTTTTTGAAGTTCGGTCGGTTTACACGTTTTTGATTCGAGGCGTGTAACTACGTCGTGAAACGGCGTACGACGTATCGCGTCGTAGTGTAAAACAACAGGCTCGCTCGTCTCTCCCGTTACATAAGACCGTATCCAGTCATAATTAATGGCAAGACTCGTCGCGTGGTCGATCGTGATACCTTTGACTTTGCAGACCTCTGCGTGAGAACCGTCTGGCTTACGTACCCGGTACGCGTAAAATTTCGGGCCTCCCGATACAAAAGACGTGATATAACTACCAACACCGTACGACTCCAGCTCGTCCGTTAAATCGCCTAAAAGACTGCCGAGCGGCGGTTCGTAAGCGTTATCGGCGTGACGGCCACCCGATACGTATATACACGAGTCGGTGTCGTAATATAGTACACGTCGATCTAATTTCTCGAGATAGTCATATAACTTAAGACGAGCTTGAGCCGTGGTGTACGCGGCTATACCAACGTTTGTGTACGCTGTGGGTATCACCGATTCGCTCGTACTACTCGTGTTGACGTAGAGTATTTCGTCATCTACGGGTAAAATACCCGTAATTTCGACCTCCGGGCATGTAAGCAAACTCACGAGCTTCTGACGAGTCGTTACGATTTCCGTTTTAGGTAGATTTTCGCGCTGCCCGAACTTACCCCAAAAGGAATTCAGACATAGTTTGGCGACTGCCCGCAGACCGGGATTTGATTTTATGTTAGTAGAGTCTAATCGAATACCCTCGACCCGATCGTACTCCTCTACATACAGCTTCTTAGACTCGTCGTCGCTGCACTCACGCGGCCACCCGCTAGCCTCCTGCTTAATCTTCAGGAATGTATTTATGTAATTGGCAAAGTGACCGCCCTTTCGCGTGACCGGATCGTACTGGGTGATCTTGTATTGCCATATCTCGTGTATCGTCGTTATTTGATATCCTTTACGTACAGCGCGTCTGACCTCGTCCACAACCCATGTCCCTTCGAATACTCTATCTTCAGGATTCTCGTGAGGACACGAGCCCTGTAGCGTTGACTCTGCACAGGAACGACACAGTGCGAAAAGCAATTTACCGTGCATGCGTGTCGGTAGCACGGGGTGATACAGATCTCGCGGTGGTAACACGACACACTTAATCAGACCCTCTACGCTATCGACGTTATTGTGATCACCCGTTAGTTCGCGACAATCGTCGCCCACGTACACTCTAGGGTGCCCTACAGGGAATTTCCCCGTTTTCGATATGAAGGGGTAGAGCGAACACACATCTACGTAGTGTATCCTCTCAGACCCCTCGACTTCGTAAAAACTGACGGTATTCCCTGTACGTCCACCGAAGAAAGCATCGCGAGGTTCCAGCGGTAGTTGCGCTACCAACGGGTTCTCATTCAATGCTCTATATAATGCGGCCTGTGCTGGATCGTTTATCCAGCTATCGAATTCACACTCCCAGATTTCCGTCAATTCGTAACCGAGATATCGAATCTTATCATTCGTTGCCTGCGTTCTCTCGAAGCGCGCATCCATAGATTCGCCCGTGTGCAACCGCGTATCCCTGTTTATGCGATAACATTTTGGGCACCCGTGCCAGAAGCAACCCTGAAACTGCAAGACGTGTCGCAGCCCTGTATCGGTGTCATGGTAGTAACCGTCGACGGGCGTACCCTCCGGTAGACGGTACTCCCGAGTGCGCCCCGCGTGAACTATGGTACAACCCCAACGATGCTCCAGCGAGAGGAGCCATAACAGGGCCTTACGTGATTGTTTCTCGCAGTAACGGTATCCACCCGGTGGTAAAATGGCTATCTGCTCGTCCCGTAAAAAGTTTTTTCTAAAAACTCTCGAACACGCCGAGGCTATGGTGGTGCTCTCCGAGAAAGGACAAACGCCACCGTGCTGGAGAAACATCGCGCGGAAAGAAACGCATGCCTGTCTGAGGATGGTGACGTCGGATCTACAGTAATCAATAAACTCTGTTCGAAAATTAAATACGTAGCCCGCCGACCGTTGTTCGTTATACCATACTAAGAATTGATTACGTTGGGCCGTAGGCATAGTGTCGGGTGAATAAAACTCGAGTGGTGGTAGAGGACCGATATAATGCTGATTCTCGGGAGTATTGAATAGATGCGGAAATACACCTTTTTGTTTCAAACCAGCCGAGTCCACGAGACCGAAGGCTTTTGGTAGGGCACTCAGAGGCATGTGAAAATAATTAAGGCTGCCTATGAATGTTACACGACCCGTCTTCATCATTATGATACTCGTGCCACTGAGTATCAGCGTCGGTGGCTTTAGAGTTTTCCGTTTACGCTTCACGATATACTTCAGTATAAACTGCGCGTCGAAACCCTTGGCGTTATGCGCCACACAGATCACTCTCTGAAACGATTTTCTTTTAGGGTCGCACGCGTAATCTACAAACTGCCTTACGGGGTCATCTTTAAAGACGTACTCGCGTACACCGCAAGACGGGCATACCCTCGCGAGATCTGTATCGTTTATGCACGCTGTACACATTTGCTGAACGATACACAGGTTTGGTGTGTGGATGCGTACCGTGTCGTCACCGGGCAGCTTCTGTATCTGCTGTGTTTCAAAATCGTAAAAAATGAATAGAATATTTTTTTCCACGGGCGCCTTTTTTACCGGTCTGACGTAACACTGATGGCCTACTCTGTTAACGCTCTTGCAGACTCTGCAGTACACCTTATCGCAAGAGTGTTTACGCAGCGCTCTTTGAAGCGGCCTGAGACACTGTGGACAGCTGCGAACGGCCTGACATACGCTCTTTTCTTTTCCCTTCTGTTTGATAAATAGCGTGTTTATATGGTTATCGAAACAGATTTGGCCAAAAAAGTACCTATGGCACTCGCGACAATACAGTGTGGGGAGAGCTGAATCGCAGAGCGGTTTTCCGAAACATCTAGCGCATTTGTGGGAACACTTATGCTCTGCCTCGTACGTATAAGATCTGTTACATGGTATGCAAAAACCACGACTACCGACCGCACCCCGCATATTTAAAATAGGCTGATAATGCTGCGAATTATTATAATACAGGATGCGGAGCGTTTGCCGTGGTCTCCCTGATCCGTACGCGTTATCGACTGCTTGCGAACCGTCGTACAGCGGTTTCTCGCCGCTGCCTATGCTGTCAAAATCGTAAACAACGATTGCTATACCGCTCGGGGCTAGGTAACATTGAAATTTATCAATTTCTGGAATACCGCAGCCGTCCGGCGGTATGTCTACACACGCGTTTGTCACAAGTTCGAGAGCAAATTGTTTTTGTAATTTACCCCGTTGACGCCGTACAGCGTTCCATCGCTCATGCAGCTCCCCAGAGCGCACCTCCCCGCGTTCAGCGTGTACCATCGCCACAACGAGCGATCTAGGTAGACAGAGGTTATCGTTATTCACTATGGTCAGTATAGAATTTTTTTTTACAAATTCGTGCGCTAATCGCACGCGTCCTGTACCCCGCGGTACTTCGACTATACACGACTCGATGACGAAAGACCTATCTATTTGGAATGCCTGGGCGCTCTGCGCGACGGACGATATCACACCCCACACATCGTTTTCGAGAAGTTCTCGAGCCGGTCTGTACGACAGCCACGCTGCCCCGCACGCAAAACTGTCGGATTTGATCGTTAGACCTATATAGTCCCGCGCGGTACACGAACTTGTGAGGTACGCGTGTATATCTCTGACTGCCCCGTGTAACCATGATACCGTATTTGTATCAGGGTCTTCGGGCGGCCTCCGGATAGCCATTGCTATTTCACGCCCGTCTAAACGGAACCTATTTATACGAAGCGTCGTTTCGGACAGTATTGTAAATCTATATCCAGGCTGTAGCACGTTGTTACTGATGTCTCCGTCGCCGTCATCGTTGTCGCTCTGCGGTCGAAGAAGGGGGCCACCACCGATCTGTCGACATACCCCGTCGTCCTCTGCATCTAGCGTTTGGAAAAAAAAAGTTTTTTATTTTTTACTTGTTAAACAAAAAAAAAAGTGTTAAGCGCATACTGACTTATCATTCCTCGCGAGGATTAAGCATTGACCCTATGTATGAGAATAGCGCGTCTAACTGCCTTTCATCACCCCCTACATTTTTTTTAAAGTTAGCAATTTCGACAAAAAAAAGCTAAGGAACATAACTTTATACGCTACCTTCTTCCGAATCGTTTGGATTCTCATCATCATCAGTATCATCGAGCTCTGCTAATACTTCAGCAGCCTCGTCGGCATCCGCCGCTACGTGCACACCGTTCCTGGCAACCCAGAGTATCGGTTCTTCAGCATTGGCCTGATCAGGTGGTGGTAGCAGGTTACCCTGTACACTAGGCACTCGACCATCGTTGTCTATATCCGTATCGAGCGAATCTACAATTTTTTATTTTTTTTTATTTTCACACAAATAAATTTTCAGCGGTTTCTGTACTTTATCATTATTACCTGGATCGTGCTCGTTTGAATCGTTGGAAACGGTGGAGCGATCTTCGACATCGTCCTGGTCGTCGTCGTCGTCGTCTTCGCTGGCGTCCGACGTTATAGCCGTGAATGCGTCTGTAAAAATTTTTGAATAGCACAACACATTTTTTCTTTTTTTTTTCGACGCTGTATGACACATACCCTGTGTGTCGTAACGTGTTTCTCCTTCTTCTTCTTCAGCCACTCGCGTGTTCAGGGCTGTCGATGGTCCTGGCACTTTTTTTTAAAAAAAGGCGTATATTAGCCGTAAACTTTTTTTTAAAAGTATATGCTTTACCGTTTACGTAGTGGATCACCGCTGTGCTGGTGCTTGGCTCCGGGTAAATCTCCTCCTCCACACGATTGAGGCACCCTAAAAGCAACCGGTCCTCCTCCTCGGGTGCATCGTCGTTGCGAAATCGCGTCAATTCTTGTAAAATTTATTTAGTTTTTAAAAGCAGTTTATTTAAGTAATATTACCGGTAGGTGGAAAATACATACCTTCGTGGAACGCATGATCGGCTATAATAGCCCTGGTGATACGGTTATCGCGCACTCCCCGTTTGTTAATACCCGCTACGGCTAACGAGAGTATGTACGGGTCGTTTTTAAAATATCCTCTCTCGTGACCCCTGGCTAGCACGCGTAGAGTGCAATGGGCAAATACAGTTTTTAATCTAAGAGTTAACGTACGTAAACCAAAATATCTTAATTCTCTGCACCACGCCGGCGAGAATAATCGCGCGTTTGTAGGTGTTATCAGACGACGGGTCTTTACAAAATCGACAATACATTCGCGAATATGCGTTACAGATGACATTTTTTTTTAAACTGTTGATTGCTGTAGGTGATCAGTCTGTCTACCGGGACGTCGTGATACGAACTAAAGCAGGGTACATCTAGCCCGTGCCCATCTTACAGTCGTTGCGATATTAATTTCAAACCAGTGTCTTAAAACGTGACCATGCAAAACAGCTGATTCAGCGGTAAAAAATTACGATTCTCTTATGGCAGCGTTATCCGTCGAAAATCGGGCAAAATCGAGTAAACCGTTTCAATCGTAGCAAACAGACAAATATATATACAGAATTTATCGATCGTTCGTTCACTGATCCCGAAATACCGTGTATCCATAATACGTGTAAAACAGTATAGAGGTGTTGCATCGGTAGTTGCAACGATCTGCTGACGCACACCGCTCCAGCATGCATCACCATCGCTCTCTCTCGCCATCGCGATGTAAGGGTCAGAGACGCGTATCGTGTTACTCTGTTTTACAATCCGTAGCTACCAGAAGATCGCACCAATCTTTTACAGTATCGAACTCATCGATATCGCCACCTATGAGTTGCACGGCGATATCCTTTCCGACGCGACCATCTTGCAGTAGTGTCTCGCAGCTCTCGTCGCGAAAAATTGCCATACACCGTACGTGTCGAATGTTGCGTCGGGCTGCTGTTCGCGTGTCCATTGCATAGTACCCCAAATTGTTCGATTCCTCCGCGTGCTCTCCCTCCTCATCGTACACATCGTGGCTTGTATAGACATCCCACGCGTCGTCGAGTGCTTCCAGGTACGCGTAAAGGCCGCTGGGCATGCTGACCACGCTCGTTCGGCATTCCTTATATTTCAGGTGTGGTGGACCATCCCGTGTCGCCAGGGTAACGCACCCTATAAACTCTGCCAGACTGCATCGTTTCTCCAGAGTGTGTAGCGCTGTCTCGTAGGCCCGCATAGCCCTCAAACACCATAGGGTGACGCAGCTTTCGCGTAATTTCTCGAGGTGATTGAATGCCGCCAACCACGCCTGCGATTCCAGACGCATAGGTGCGTGACGCGGTAACTCCTCCGGTGTGGGCCGTTCACACCTGCTTCGTAGCATCGCTAGGGCTGACCTGATCATCGGGCGTCGATATGTGATGCGGCACTTGGGGCTACCATCGTCGGACATACGCCACTCGTCTTTTGCCAGCCACTCGTGGGTGCATACGCGCTGTGCGTAAGGGCTATCGTTACAACGCTGATCACCGATAAAACCCAGCGTCACGCTACACCGTGTGAAATCGCGGTATCCATCGTCCAGTATAGCAGCGATAGATAGCTCCGGTAGTATCACTGGCCTCACACCAGAGGCCCAACCCTTGCGGCAGATCATGTCAGGATTATCACCGTATAGCTCATCAGCGTCCGGGGCTCCCGGTTTCGACATGTATATCGATACTAGCGGTACACCCGTTAAATGACCTAATCGCAGCCACTCTCGTATGGTCTCTTCCTCTGGATATTGTTCGGGGTTTGCATAGCGGTAGAGGGCTCGTGTCTTCGCCCTTTGTATACGCCTATGCCGCAAAAATTCCTCGCCGTCGTAGTGCGCCATTTCTTCTTCGTACAGCTTTATAAATTTCTTTGTGCAATGTACCACTGTAGCGATTCTACTGACTTTATCAGACTGTACATCAGTGGACGCTCGCGCGTGCCGCTGGATCATGTTAACGCTGATGTAGATGCACGCGGGAGTGACTCACTCGCTATAGGGTATCAGTATCTAGTCATCTCTGATACATCCTACGGTATCAGCAGAATACTCTGTCAAGGCCATGTACTCTTTGTCCGCTGTATCCTGTGAATACAGTGTGTGGCGGAGGCTGTGGTGGTGGTGGGGGTATATGTTCAATGATATTTCGATGATCCGTTTTTTAGATGCCGCCTTAGGCAGTACTGCTCAGACACCCGTACTGGTCGTATACTATCGCTTCCTACAATCACCATGTACAAGAAGCAAGTACTGCTGTCCACTGTGTACGGGTTAAACCGCTCGTTTTCGAAACAAATAATTACCGGCTTCTCTTTAAATCGATTGGGAGGCTTGTCGCCTGTAATACGCCTCGTTAATCAAGATTATTCCGGTGTGGAGTTTGAACCTAGCGAGTGGGGTATCGTCGCCGAACACTTCCCCGTCATCGACAAGTTCTTCGTCGCCGAGGACAACATGAAGGAAGTACCTGAGGCTTTTAACACACCTATTGCCACGCCCGCTCACGAAATAATCTTTAAGTACTCGTATGGCGAGCGGGCCATTATTTTCAAACCATCTGTACCGCTATCTACGAGTAGCGACGACTCGGGCGTTAAAAGAGCTAGAGCGTACACACCCATGGTCATAATGAAGAGGGTGTCGTACCTAAATCTCCAAAGGGTCTTGCGCTGCGTGACCGTCTAAATAAGCAGACTACGCGAGATCACCGACAGCGCTAACAGCTGCAAAGACACGCTGATTGCGGAGCTCGATCGCCGCGGGGATGACCCCTCCAGGGCCAACATATTCACCGATCTTCGGCTGGTTTTGGAAAAGAAAGGCCTGTGGTCGCCGGCTCTTTATCAGCTATTGGTGGAGCTACTCTCCCTGTATAACCACGAGTACCTCTCCTTCGTGCGGAGCGCCACGGCTGTCCAGAATGGCCATGCTTAAGGACTTATTCTCTTAATAAATATGTACAGCTACTGTTTCTTGCAATATACAATATACTATATTTAAAATATCTATTTTTCTTCTTTTCTGTTTCCTTCACCTCCATCTCCTCATATCTTGTCAATAATGGTAACGGGTGGTAGGGAATAAACATTAAGCGTATTCCTCTATACAGGGTTCAGGCTAATCATCAAAAATGTATCACATCAGGCAGTTTTTATAATATATATATATATATATAGCATTTCTTACGTAAACACTGGTCTACTTCAGCACTTACCTCCTTAGGATAATTAAAAAAAAGTTACCGACCGGCGGTCAGTGCATAGTTACCGACCGTGCTAGGCCCCTGGGGACATGCACCACTGTTGCTACGGGGGGGTTTCGGGCCTTAGGACCAGGGCCGCGTGGTGGGGGGAGCTCGGTATAGGACGGTAGTGGGGAGAGCCGCCCACATGGGCGAGGGGGTGGCGCCATAGTGCGGCGCGGGGGGACCCAACGCGATGCGCTCTATGACTCATAGGGGACAGTGGTGGGGGTTTGTTGTGACGGCCAATGGTGGTGTGTATCTACTAACGTGAATAATATTTGAGTGAATTCCGAGCGGTAAGAATGCACTCAATGGTGGGTTCGCTGCTCGTTTAAGGTGTTGAAACACGCCTTGCTATTCCAACGTGGATAGATATTCTCTGAAATTTAGAGGATGGGTAATAGATATTTAGAACGCGAGTAAAATATGAATTTGCGATATATTGTTACAATCAATATAGAAGTTTCAATTAAATGTCATGTACAGTGTTTCGATTAAGAGAAATACTGGGATAAAAATATTGTGATATTGGATTACAAAACCTGACTGTGTGTGAGGTTAAGGCAAAAAGAAATTTGGTGGAACAGAAATCTATCAAATCTATGCGTTACTTGGAAAGACTAGTCTTTGGAGCTCAATTTTGCCCGGTAACCGATCCAGCTTGTTCCCTAGGGTATGTAATAACGAATCCGTACCTAGGCCAGATTGCGAATATTACACTGAATCTAATACTCTAACGGTTAGAGCCACGAGTGACAACGTGCAGTCCGATGTTTTACGCGTGAAACTGAATGATTTTCTGAGCGTCTCTGCCATGATTTTGGCTGCTTATATAGTCGATTTTTGCTGATGCTCTAGGTACGGTTAGGACGTTAGGAATGCACTCGGTTAACCAGCTGGGTAGGTGGCACGGGCAATGCACTGGGTAACGTGCTGAGTTTACAATTATGCTTTCTGTCGGCTACGTTATTCTTCTGTTCCGGAATGAAGGTCGATATACGTAACATCTCCCCTCTTAGACAAAACATCGTCTATTTGGGCGATGCTTTTGCATAAATTTATGTTTCGTTGTGTTTTCCCGTATTTCTCATTTACTCACTTAGTTATGCATCTTCGGAGATAGTTTTTGAAAATATCTCTTTATCGATGCGCGGCCATGCTGCCCTGATACAATAAGTCTTGGTTTCTTCCTCAGGGATTCCCCTGGTATGAAGTCGCGGATGGTGTTGTCAGTGATGTCCTCTGGTTCCGACACATCCTCTGTGTCATAGGGTTTCCAGGTTTCCTTGGTGTTGCGGGGTTCCTCATCATCGGTGCTCGGATCTCCAAACAGCTGTTGTGTGCGGATGGTGGTAAACAGACACTTTTCAGTCTGGGTGCATCTATTGGCTCTCCGGATTTTGGTGGTTTGAGTTCCTCGTCCCTTACTGGGTGCGTTCGGTAGGTCCGCTTTCCAGGACCTAGCTTTTCGTATGGTTCCTTTGTTTTTTCCTTGGTCTGAACTAACGTATTGCGAGAAATGTGTCTGATTTTGTCCAGATTTGTGTCCGGATACGATGAAGGTATTCTTGCAGGTTTTCCAAAGATGAGTTCATAGGGAGTGAAATTCGTTGCTTCGTGTACCGAGGTATTATATGAAAACATTGCGAATGGTAGCAGTAATTCCCAGTCATCATATGCATCCATGTAATGTTTCAGGTATTCCACGAAAACGTGATGGCTTCTTTCTAATGCTCTGTTAGTTTGAGGTCGGTAGCCAGACGTAGTGATTAATTTTATTCGAAATATTTTTGCCAAATTTTTGAAAAGTTCGCTAGTAAAACAGGTTCCTTTGTCCGTTAAGATGGCTTTAGGTGTTCCAAATTGACTTATGAAATGTCGTGCAAATGCATCGGCAATAGTTGTAGCTCGTATGTTGGGAATAGCTACTGCGAGACAATATTTGGTTAAATTATCCTGCAGGGTCAAAATGTACTTGTTCCCGTTAGGGGTTTCTGGTAAAGGACCTACTGTGTCGAGAGAGATTTTATGGAATGGTTTCACAGGTGTATCGGTGATAAGCATTGGTTCTCGCGTTTTTATGCGAACTAGCTTTTGCTTCTGACAGCTATCGCAACTCCGGATATATTCCTGAATTTGGTGGTGCATATCAGGCCAGTTAAAACGTTCTCGTATCCTTCGGTATGTCTTAGTGACGCCTTTATGTCCCCCGGTGAGACTTTCGTGATGTTCCTTTATAATTTCTTGGCGGAGATCCGGTGGCGGTGTTTCGATGATTCCTGTGCAAAGAGTGATTTTACTTGCATAACCTTCAAATGCTATCTTTATGCACTGTATTAACGTTCCCATTGGCATTTCGTCGAGTCCGTTCCCTTTTGCGGGGATTCTAACATTGTCGACTTTGGATTTTCTCATAGCAACTTTTAATGCTTCCAGAGCTAATTGAACATCTTCTGTTGTTGGTTTCTCGTAGCAATAGTTCGTGTGTATAAGAATGTAAATTCGCTTGATCCCTTGTCGGGAGATGAAAACATGTCCCCTTCTGGGTTTTTCTACCGATATTTTGTCCTGATCAAGGTAATTTAATTCCTTGAACGTTCGGTTTACTGGGTTCATTAATTGACCGTCGGCTGGTAGGAAGTGGACCAGGTTACCTTCTTTTCCTGTAAGAGCGGTCTCCGATATAATGATCTCGCAGTCAATGTCCGAGTCATCGCTTGAGGATGATATGTCAACCAGTGGTAGCATGACTCCTTTTTGTTGTGGTGATGATCCGTGGGTGTTATCTATGCAGGTGTCTATCACTGTCTCAGGGTTCTGATTTCTAGCTCCTGGTGTTGATTGCGCTGTTGGTTGTAGGCTACGTCGAGGAGTAGGCATGAAGGATACTCTTCGTTGGGTGTGTTGTTTGTTCAATTTTGGCGTGCTGCCTGCAATGATTGTAGGATCCTGTAGGTTTTCGATGTTCTTCTTTGGTGGTGCTATGTTTTCCAAGGAAGGTAAGGTCTGAGATATTTCCTTAATTTTTTGCTTGGCTTCGTGCAGGGTTAAGTCCCCTAGGTCTTCATATATTTGCCTAGCTTTGTTCTCGTCCTGTGCAAAATCTGCCCTTTTTAATTCGTCTTGGGGAGATTCCATAGCCTTCCCGTCCCACCAGAAGGTATCTATTTGGGTTAGGTCCGTGTCTTCGTCGGATGATGTTTCTGATGCTGAGCCCAGTTCTATTATTTTTGGATCTTTAATGAATAGATGTTTCAATCTTCCTACTGTCAATTGTTCCTTCGTAGGTTCTGATTCGTCATCGCTATAGGTTTCTTCAAACAGACTTTGGAGGTCAAAGTTCCGCGAGGGGGATGATTCTTTGTTAGCCTCTTCGGTTTCCTCTTCTTCCAGTATTGTCTCGGTCAGTAGGGAAGGTAACATGCTTCTATTTCCAGTTTCTTCATGACACGTATCGTTGTCTGTATCTAGCGAGCTAGTAGATGACTCGTTGTAATTCACAGTTGGCCGTGATCTTGTTTTTATTCGTTTCCCAATTGTACTGTCTTCTAGGCTGATTTTCCTTTGATGTGGCAATGGCTTATATGGCCGGTCTCCTTCCTTAGGTTTTATTGGATAGGAGAGCACTGTTGGATTGCGGGATAGTGCGTCTGCATTTAGGTTGGTTTTACCCGACTTGTATGTGACCGTGTATTCGTAATCAGCTAGTTTAAGTCTCCATCGCATCAGTCGCGAACTAGGGTCCTTGACGGAGTGTAGCCAGACTAGAGGACGATGATCTGTTACCAAAGTGAATTTGTGACCGTATAGATAGGGTCGGAAGTATGCTACAGCGTAGATGATAGCAAGACACTCCTTTTCAGTTGTCGAGTAGTTGGTTTCTGCAGAGTTCAGAAGTCTTGAGGTGTATGCTATTGGCAGGTCTTGACCAATTTTTCCTTGACTCAGAATAGCTCCGATGGTATAGTCAGAAGCATCAGTTGTTACAATGAAGGGTTCATTGAAATTCGGGTATTGGAGTATGGGTTCTTGGCACAGCATATCTCTCAAGGTTTCAAAACCAGCTTGTTGTTCTGGTCCCCAATGAAAGGTGACTTCTTTCTTCAGTAAGCTTGTCAGAGGTTTGGCTATTTTAGAGAAATTTGCAATGAACCTTCGATAGTATCCTGCTAAACCCAGAAACTGTTTAATGTTCTTCTGATTTTTGGGTACGGGGAAATTTTTTACTGCTATCAGTTTCTTTGGGTCAGGCCGAACTCCTTCTTCCGAAAGTATGTGGCCTAAATAAGTGACTTCCTTACGTAGGAACTCGCATTTATCCGGTTGAAGTGTTAATCCCTGTTCCTTCAGTCGTTGGAGCATAGCTCGGACCTTCTGTCCATGTTCTTCAAGGGATGATCCGAAGATGACGATATCATCTAGGTACACAAATAGCTCTGTTCCTTGTAGTCCAGTTAGAACTTGGTCCATTAACCTCTGGAATGTTGCTGGTGCGTTTTTGAGGCCAAAGGGCATTCGGATGTATTCGTAGTGCCCATTGGGTGTTGTAAATGCTGTTTTTGTTCTGTCCTTGGGATCCATTCCTATCTGGTGGAATCCACTGGCTAGGTCGAATACAGAGAAATATTTAGCGCTACCGACTTGGTCTAGTATCTCCGTGATGCAAGGTAGGGGATAACTATCTCCAATCGTTTTTTCGTTAAGCGCTCTGAAGTCGATCACCATTCTCCACCTTGGGTTCCCTTGTGAATCGGCCTTTTTGGGGACAATCCACAGAGGTGAATTGTATGGTGATGTGGATGATTGAATGACGTCATTTTCAAGCAAGTTGGTAATTTGACGTTTGATCTCCTTTTGATGAATTGGCGGGTACCGATACTGTTTAGTATGGGTCGGTGTTTCATCTATAGTAGGTATTGTATGAACGACTGTTTTTGAAATTCCTAATTTGTCACCGGTAAGGTGAAATTGATCCGGAAAGTCGTTGATAATCTCAGCTACGTGTTCTTGTTCTTCCTTATTAAGGTGATCCAACCTTAAAGCCTTCTGAATTTGGTTAAAACGTTCCTCGTGGTCCATGGTTGCTTCGTCATAGGAGTCTCCTGCTTCTGAGAGGAATTCGAAGGGTTCCAGTATCTGAGGATCCAATTCGAGTTCTTGATTTTTGTTGCTGACGTTTGTTGCAATAGTGTAGCAGATTCCTTGGCGATTGGTCACCAGATTTTCTCCGATTATAATATCTCGAGGACTTTTTATTCGAGGCAGGTATCGTTCCGTGATTTCTGTATTCGCTATCCTTATCGCAACTTGTTGTCGTGAGCGAGCCTTTATGACGTGCTTGGTTCTCTGTGCCGAATATGCTGCTGTTTTTATTTCTCCAGCTTGGGCAAATGGCTTTGGTCGTATCGGGTTGTCGTCTGTCACTATTGTTTTATGGTGGAAAGATATTTCTGCATTATCTTGCGTGAAATATGCGACTCCAAGTATTCCGCTGTATGGCCAAGAAGATCCTTTGGCCACATAGAAGAATACTTTTCGATTACCGATGGTTAGTAACACGGCTCCCACAGTGGTGACGAAATGTCCTGATACACCTTCAACATCAATTATTTCCTTGTATTCTAACTTTGCATCATCGTTAAGACTTTCCAGTTGGATTAAGTTGACTGAGGATCCCGAATCGATTAGAAAGGTATTTTCCTTTCCTCTTAGCTCGGGGACTTGGAGGATGATTGTCGGTGGAGGAGCTTCCTTGACGTAGTATTCCGGTCTTCCTTGGGTGTTGTTCTGTCCGTGAACCTCACGGTCTTTCCTTCGTCCTTCGCTTTGGATTTGTTGTCGCTCACCGTGTGTGGAACGCGGTGAGCGCCTTGCGAGTTTAAAGAACCGGTGGATTCGGTAGAGGATGATCTATGGCGATCGGATCTTCGATGATTTCTCTCCCTACTAGGTGATGGGGATTTTGCTCGAGACTTCCGACAAGTCTTTCCGTCGTGACCCTTGCTGTCGCATTTCCAGCAAAATAACTTTTTTCGCTGCTTCCTACGTTCGGGCGTTTTCTCTCTGTTCCGATCGCGAGACCTGGAAGTGTCGGTGGATGCTGAGGAGGAACGATACCTCCTGACATGCATTCCGTAAGTGCGATGGTGATTGACTCTTTCGTCATCACTGGATTCAGAAGTAGAGCTCGCGCTTGAACTTGAACTAGAGACATCTCGGTAATGTTTTCTGTGATACCTATCGTAAGGGCTTGGAGAGTTTGGGTACGAAACTCGTTTGTGTGATCGCCTACTCGAGTAGTTTCTTCTGGACCTCCGATGGTCATCTGGCGAATCACTGTCATAATTATTGCGAGCTCGATTATGATTTTTTATTTTCCTTTCTAGTTCCATGACTAGGTCGAATCCAGCGTCTAACGATTTTGGATTTTTTATTACAACCTCCTGGCGTATCTCACGAGGTAATCCGTATAGAAAATTTTCGAGAGTGTGTTCTTCTAATTCCGCTTTCCTTTCCTTATCGTTGCGATATTTGTCAAGTTGAGCAGCTCGTGCCCTTTGATATAGTTTCGTTGTTCTATTTATATATTTTCTAAGACTTTCCGTCTTTCCTATTCTCAGTCTTCCTATTTCACTAAGGAAGGAAGATAAATTCCTTCCTGGAGCGTATCGCTTCTTTAGGTGTTCTACTAGATCGTCAAGTGTGGTGAAATCTTTTTCTTCTACGCTAGCTCGCGCGGCTCCACGGAGTTTGTTTAATACTTGGAGCAGGTATCGCGTTTCTTCGCCAGCTACTAACTGTTGTGCTCCGGTTTTTGCAGCGCGTACAAAATTTGTAAGTGAAGTTGTCTCACCGTCGTATTTGGGAATTTCTAATGCTGCGTTTTGTATTCTAGCTTGCGATGTTGTGAAGTTAAATGCTTCTATTAGGGATCTAGATAAATCTGCATCTGCCATGTTGGAGTAACAAGTTTGAGCAGTTCCGAAATGGTTATTTAACAAACGTCCAATATGTATATGTGACTGAACTCGTTCGTGGTACCAACTTGATTAGGATGGTTTGAATTGATAGGATTTCCAAGATGACAATGGGGAAGTTGACCCGAAGTCCAACTTCCTTAGTCACGCTTAGAAAGGATGGGTTACTTCAAAAATAACAATGGGGAAGTTGACCCGAAGTCCAACTTCCTTAGTTGATTTCTGAAGGTGCTCAAGAATAACAATGGGGAAGTTGACCCGAAGTCCAACTTCCTTAGTCGGTTCTTGAAAGACAGGACTTCAAAAATAACAATGGGGAAGTTGACCCGAAGTCCAACTTCCTTAGTCGGTTTTTGAAGAATGAGGAACTTCAAAATAACAATGGGGAAGCTGACCCGAAGTCCAGCTTCCTTAGTCGGTTTTGAAGTATGGAGATCTTCGAAAATAACAATGGGGAAGTTGACCCGAAGTCCAACTTCCTTAGTCGGTTTTCGAAGTTGGATAAGATAGGTGTTGGTATTTCAGGTTGAGTTAACACTAGTTCGGAGGGTATCCCACCGCTGTCACCAATTCTGTTACGTAGGCCGTAGTGGCCAGCGAGGCCTTTAAATTTGATAACAAAAATTTAGAAGTAACCAAAGAAAAGGAACGACCGGAGGTAACGTGAATAATATTTGAGTGAATTCCGAGCGGTAAGAATGCACTCAATGGTGGGTTCGCTGCTCGTTTAAGGTGTTGAAACACGCCTTGCTATTCCAACGTGGATAGATATTCTCTGAAATTTAGAGGATGGGTAATAGATATTTAGAACGCGAGTAAAATATGAATTTGCGATATATTGTTACAATCAATATAGAAGTTTCAATTAAATGTCATGTACAGTGTTTCGATTAAGAGAAATACTGGGATAAAAATATTGTGATATTGGATTACAAAACCTGACTGTGTGTGAGGTTAAGGCAAAAAGAAATTTGGTGGAACAGAAATCTATCAAATCTATGCGTTACTTGGAAAGACTAGTCTTTGGAGCTCAATTTTGCCCGGTAACCGATCCAGCTTGTTCCCTAGGGTATGTAATAACGAATCCGTACCTAGGCCAGATTGCGAATATTACACTGAATCTAATACTCTAACGGTTAGAGCCACGAGTGACAACGTGCAGTCCGATGTTTTACGCGTGAAACTGAATGATTTTCTGAGCGTCTCTGCCATGATTTTGGCTGCTTATATAGTCGATTTTTGCTGATGCCCTAGGTACGGTTAGGACGTTAGGAATGCACTCGGTTAACCAGCTGGGTAGGTGGCACGGGCAATGCACTGGGTAACGTGCTGAGTTTACAATTATGCTTTCTGTCGGCTACGTTATTCTTCTGTTCCGGAATGAAGGTCGATATACGTAACACATGAAAAAAAAGTAAATGCTACTGCAACCGACTTATATCAAATGCTTAAAGTGCAAGATGCTGCGCTAGATAATAGACACAAAGATTTAGATTTAAAATGTTTTCCAGATCTATACCCGTACGGAAAACATGGACAGAAAGAGGATAGAAACGTTAAGCTCACGGATTTCGAATATATAAAATTAAGATTAATGTCTCGTCATTCACGATTTAGACTAAATCAACAATACCTTTTCTATTTATTGAATGATAATAATATGCGACAATTAAATAGTGGAATATTTCAAAAAATGAATGTTCTTAATCCACGAGAAAAATATACCGCAGCGAGTTATCTCGAACAAATGTCTAAAGAGGAACTAGAAAGTAATTTAACAACAATATTCTCACGATTACGCAATACACAACAGTATTGGCAAAAACCGAGAAATGAATTACGTTGTATGACGCAGCATTATGGTCCTGGAACGTGGTTTTTAACTCTGAGCCCAGCTGAGTGGTTATGGTCCGATTTAACGGAATATATACGAGAGGTTAATCCTTCCTTCTCGTCAACAATGACACCTAGTGCATTGATTGCTGCTGATCCGATATCGACTTCTAGATTTATAGAAAATAAATTCCGTGCAATGTTAGATTTCATCTGCTCCCCTGATAATCCGATTGGTGAAGTCATTCACTACTTTTGGAGACGCGAGTATCAGGGGAGAGGTATTCAACATTTTCATTTGCTTCTGTGGATAAAGGATGCCCCGATTCTTGGAATGTCATCTATCGAAGAAGTGTCCCAATTTATACTAAAATATGTAACATGTAAAATGCCTGATCGAAACTTCTCGCCGTTATTATATCGACGTGTAGACACGCATCAGCGACATAGGCATAATGATTATTGTCTCCGTCGTAAAACAAATAAAGTAGGAAAGGTCAGTAGAATTTGCAGATTTGGATTTCCGCGACCAATTACAAATACAATGGTGATTAGAGACATAGCTACGTCGATTGCTGGCCGACGAAAATTAAAAACTAAGAGTAGACTTTATGATCTTCCTCGTAGAGATATCGAAGTGAATATCAATGATTACATTCCAACAATTCTTACTGCTTGGGAAGGGAACATGGATATCCAATTTGTCGGTGAGAAATCAGCTTTGTTAAATTGGTATATCAACAAATATACAACAAAGTCTGAATCAAGTACCGAGAATCAAACATTTGATGCAATTAATTGTACAAAGTCAGCACGCAGTCGTCTGTGGAATATTGCATTACGTTCTATTAGCAATAGAGAATGCGGAGCTCTCGAGGCTGCAGATACGCTATTAGGTATTTCATTACATGGTACGGATCCTAATACGACGATTAGATGGTTAGATGTCAACCAGATTAGAAGTAGAAAAGTAAAATCATTAAAAGAAGTACAAGCTTTAGACGAAGATTCTACAGATATTTTCTGTCCTTCGTTAATCGATGATTATTATCCTAATAGACCACTCGAGTTAGAATCGATAAATCTTTATGATTTTGCAAAATGGTACGATATTACTAAAATTAAACCCACAAATCCATATGTCGAATCATATAAAATCGCTACTAATTTGTATATAAGGAGGCGATTGCAACGCGGTTATTTGATTAATCACTACCGATATAATGTAAATAATCAACCAGAACGATATTTTTTCGCTTTATTGCTATTATTTCAACCATGGAGAGATTTGAATGAGTTAAAACATGGTTGCGATACCTACACAGAAGCGTTTCATGCATCAAAATCGATATTAACAGAAGCAACTGAGTATCATGAGCGATTGGAGGAAATTGAAACTGCTTTCGATCGTGCGAAAGAACTGGTGGAAAAAAAAATGGAAACGGTTAGCCAAGAAGGTAATCAAAATTCTTCAAATAATTCTCTAGAATGTCGACCGGTCGAAGCTGCGGAAGCCATGCAAGATTTTAAGCTTGTTGGTGACAATCTTCCGAAACTTAACGTAGAGCAATTGATTTCTGAGCTAAATAAAGATCAAAAGAGAATATTTGATACAATCGTAGATGCTATTCAATCGGACAATGAAATCTTACGTCTTTTTGTTAGTGGAGAAGGTGGCACTGGAAAAAGTTTTCTCATTAAAACACTTCGACATTGGTTGAAACAAAACTTGAACAAAAATACAGCAATTACTGCACCCACTGGTATAGCTGCGTTTAATATAAGCGGTTTAACCATTCATAGACTATTTCAACTTCCCGTGGAACATGGCCATACGCCTAAGTATACTCCATTATCAGATTTGGTTTTAAAAACTCTTAGAAATGATTTAAAAGATGTCATTTTATTCATTATCGATGAAGTTTCCATGATTTCAAATATCACTTTAATGTACATACATCTTCGATTAGCAGAAATATTTGACACAACTGATTGTGATAACGGTTGGTTTGGTAGAAAACATATTCTTCTATTTGGGGATTTGCTTCAACTTCCTCCTGTATATGAAGAGCCAGCGTTTGTGTCTTTACTTAAAGCCAAAGTAGAAAAATATCTGGGTTCTCTAGGAACGATCAATCTATGGATTACTTTATTCAAATACGATGAGTTAACAATTAGTATGCGTCAACAAAATGATACAGCATACCGTGACTTGCTTTCGAGAATCCGAATTGGTAGTGTCACGAACAGTGATTTAAAAACTCTTGAATCCAGACAAATTCAATTTACATCTTCAACTGCTGCTCTCAGATTACAAGAACTTTGCACTTACATTAATAAACTACCCTGTGATGCAGTTTCTTTGTTACCTACTCGTCACATGTGCGATGTTCTTAATACAGCAATGTTGCAACAAATATTGTCGGATGAAATAATATTGTTAGCACGAGATACTATCGATTGTCCAGTTTATTTAAAAAAGAAGATTTCTACGATACTGACAAAAAATGATGAAGATAGTTCTCGAACTGCCGGTCTTTCTAAAAGTATTATTATTAAAATAGGAGCAAAGATTATGATTAGAAGAAACATTGACGTCACTTTAGGTCTGGTTAATGGGACCATTGGTCAAGTGACTTCTGTTCAACGAACTGTAGATGGGACAGATATTGAGGCGATAAAAATGAAGTTGCCTTCAGGAAATGAATATTCAATAGAACGGGTTACCGTAAAGTTTCAGGTGATGGACGGTGCCTTTGTATTTCGTAAGCAATTTCCCATTTCTCTTAGCTATGGAATTACTATCCACAAGAGTCAAGGACTCACTCTGAACAATGCCGTCATCGATGCTGGCAATCATGTGTTCAGTTGTGGTCAAATTTACGTTGCCCTCTCGCGCGTTACCTCTTTGGATGGAGTGCATTTGATCAATTACGATCCACAATCCATCAAAGCAAGTGAAGCAGCAATTGTTGAATATAATCGATTAAAAAAATTATATAAACCTGAGGTCCGAGAAATTCCTATTTCAAAGAAACGTCATCAAAAAAGGACGGATTTCGTGTGGATAACAAACACAAATATCATTGATGTTCAAGAAATGATACAAGAAAATACTGTTAAAGTCCATCATAACGTCAAAGGATTAAAAAATATTGATAACGTTTCTTGCTATGCTAATGCAATCATGCAATGCATTCTTCATTGTGCACTGATCAACAGAACGTTAAGAAATCAAAAAACTTCTGATGCTCTTACTCGTTTCATAACTTGCTACTTGCAAGGTGAATCGATAGATTCATTCGAAATTAGACAATTTGCTGGTGATAAGTTTTGTACAAATAGTCGGAGTTTCTAATAGCGCTTTGTAACAAATCAGATAGTATTGGCAATATTATTGACCATCAATTAACGACAACAATTAGATGTAAAACTTGTGGAGAAACTACTACAAATACTCAACGTAATTTCATAATAACGTTACCTATTTCTTCATCTGCAAAGAGTATTAATCTGCAGGTGTTAATTAATTCTTCTTTATCACATTGGCATTATATTAGTGACGATTATTGCCAACAGTGTCATGGAACTAGTAAAATTCGAAAATATGAAGTTTCATTGGTAAAGAACGCTGTTGTCCTTCAACTGTTACTTTACCGTTTTCAGGATGGGCATACGATTAAAATTGAAACTTGCAAAATCAAAGAGATTCCCACAAGTAAATTATCATTAGGTGGAAATAATTACAAAGTAACAAGCGCTGTGTTTCATCATGGACAACATCTAACCAGTGGTCATTATACAAGCATGTTAAGAGATTCTGATTCCAATTGGATCTTTGCGGATGACTCTAATATCAGTAAACGATCTTGGCCCAGATGTGCGAAAGATGCATATATTTTTTTCTTACAGAGAATACCATAACCCAATACTGCAGCTAATCAAATTAGAACTGTCAAAATAAGTAGCCTGGCGTTCAGCCGCCACCAAAACTGCCAACATAAGCAGTCTAGCGTTCAGCCGCCACCAAAACTGCCAAAATGAGCAGTCTGGCGTTCAGCCGCCACCAAAACTTCCAAAACAAGCAGTCTGGCGTTCAGCCGCCACCAAAACTGCCAAAACAAGCAGTCTGGCGTTCAGCCGCCACCAAAACTGCCAAAACAAGCAGTCTGGCGTTCAGCCGCCACAAAAACTGCCAAAACAAGCAGTCTGGCGTTCAGCCGCCACCAAAACTGCCAAAACAAGCAGTCTGGCGTTCAGCCGCCACAAAAACTGCCAAAATGAGCAGTCTGGCGTTCAGCCGCCACCAAAACTGCCAAAACAAGCAGTCTGGCGTTCAGCCGCCACCAAAACTGCCAAAACAAGCAGTCTGGCGTTCAGCCGCCACCATAGTTTCTAAAATAAACAACCTGGCCTCAAAAAATAGGTAAGTGCCCATTACATTTTTTCTTTAAAAGTATTCAATTGTTATAATAGCATCTAAAACATCTAACGTATGTAAATAATGTGTTTTGGCAGTTACGAATGCGACGATTGGGAAACTCAACACACGAATCCAAATACATGAATTACACTTTATAAGAATAAATATCTTAACGTTATCGTTCAGTGGTAACTACGTTCTGTGATATACATACATACAGCATATAATAAGGCTTTTCTCAAATTAAGCAATAACAATTGAGGTATACTCTATATTACCACACTTTACATAATTTCATAATTCATTTACTGCCCGTCGAATTGTTTCACAAAATGCATTAATATCTTACAGCAAATACAAACGGCCAACATCAGAAGATAAATACTAAACAATAATAAAGATTAGACATTAAATGCTTTTCTTCACAGTATTCGTCCATTACGTAAGTCAATTTTGTCATTGTTCTTAACTATTTCTTCATTTAATGTAATTATGAATTGATTATATAATATATTCTTTTCAGGGAACCTAAGAAGATATCAAACAATACTGAACAAAATATCAAGTAATGATGTATCAATTACTTAAATTACAGTAAAAATATCATCGACAGGAAAATTGAGGAAAATAAAGAGGAAAGAATGAAGGATAAGTCGTCAAGGAAAATTACAACATTCCAAAGAAAGCACGATCAATACTATCTGAAAGCAAAACCTACAAAAAAATCGCCGATTAAAACTTTAAAGTCATCTTCAACAAGAAAAAAGTCGAAATCATGAATAACAATAGAAATATGATTCTTACCGCTGATACCGTTAAGGGATAAAAATCGAGGTTCCACGTCGAAAGGTCGCGCGATCCGGAGGGGAGGAGGCTCGGCTGCGGTGGCGGTACGGCGGATTGGACGGCGAGGCACGAGGACTAATATCATACGCCGATGAAGCCACCGACCGCCCGCTATTCGCTCGCTGAACACGTGATCGTCCCGGCGTACGAGTTGGATGGCAAGGTACCGCGGGAGGGGGGTATCTTTGTTTTGGTTCGGCTAAATTCGGCAAACCAGTAACAATAAGACTCGGCAAGCTTCGGATTTGCCAAATTTAATCTCTTTCCCTCGGAAAAGGGCCGGTATAGTCGTCTTCACGGAGCCCAGATAACAATTGAATATACTCCAACCGATGAAATGGCTACGAACATTTTTACCAAGGGACTATCCAGGCCAAAACACATGAAGTGTATGAAACTCCTCGGTTTGTCTAACTTCTCGATCTCGAAGAAGAATCATCCTTAAATCGAGGAGGAGTATTGAATTTTAAAAGGCACGCTATTGCGATTTTAGTATGTCGCTGATATAAGATCGCACTTTGCACACGCCATGCTTCTCTCTCTCGAGGTCGCAGCAACAGCGAATATCCACAACACGTTCCACAAAGGCACTGTATTCTGATGGACGATCAACCGCTGATTCCGTTGGTTCGCTTCAAGAGATACAAGTCTCCAAGACAGCAAACAGTCGTGACAACCATTCACTGTCAACGACAACGAATCGTGCAATAGCATTAAAGTTAATCGAAAGACAACTATACGCAATTTAGCAACGACATTTGGCTGCTGTCGCACCATCGTGAAGCATCTTCACGATCTTCACTGTCGCAAGATGATAGCATGATGGATCCTACATCGACTAACTGATACTCATCGTCAAGTCATAGTGGACATCTACGAATCACTTCTCTTCTAGCCGCATCGCAAAAAGTTTCTCGAGGATTTAATGACTGATGATGAAAGCTAGATCCTTTACAACAACAACGTATGGCACGCTATATGGCTTCCTCGCGACGCAGAGCCGCCAATGCAGCTGAAGCTGAACCTTATACGTACAAGCGTTCTCTTTCTGTTTAGTAAGATGCGAAAGATCCGCTCTACTACGGGCTACTCTCTGCAAAGAAGACGGTAACAGCTTCCGTATATGTTGATTAATTTCAGAAACAAACCAACGACATTCAAGGAAAACATCCAGGACACACAACTGCTCAAATCCTCCAGGACAATTTACACTCGCCTTCACATTGCTTCGGAAACTTGACTGAAAATCGCGGAGCTCGGATATTACTCTTCGAACAGACAGCCATCAGATTACTATTTGTTCCAACCACTGAAGCTCTATCTGCAAAGGAAAGTGTTCGACAAATACGCTCTCAAAATAGCAGTCAACAATTTCTTCACATTGCAAGTTTATTCCCGAAAGAATAAGCAATCACCAATTCCAATATCTTCAGATATGGTAATCTTCTGGTGGCACGTCTATGATTATCACGGTAGAAAGCTTACGAAGATTCCTAAATGACTCAACTTCTTTCTAAATGAATTTCATTCTACATTTAAGATTATATTTTCCTTTCGAATTTACATATATTTTTATGTTTCTAAGAAAAATGAACTTACTTACTATCAATTGTATAATTATAAATTGTAACTTATTTACTATAAATTACATTTATATGCCTTTTAAAATTTTCGACAACGCAATATATTTATCTACTTAGTGATATTACAATGTATTTATACTTCATATTTGTTTAACAATACAGATTTCAGTATTTAAAACTTTTTTTATATATCCTATTGAACAACAAAAACTTGTGATATCCCCCAAAAAACACTTACGTGTAAAAAACTACGCCAAGTACAGGTGTGCTGTGTATTCCTCTAATAAAAAGTATTGATATCCGATTATTGAGGCCAAGTACATAAGTCACTACATGTTTTCCTATTATATGATCTAGCACTGGCCCATCATTTTAATTGTATTTTCAAAATTTCCTATAACGTTTTCACTACTCTTTTACATTACTACTGTTTCTCGTAGTTGATTATGAATTAATGGTTATTTAATAATTAATAAAACTTTAGCTGATTCCTTATCGAGTACTACTTGGCAGGTCCGTGCCAGAAATTCCAAAGTATGTACTTACTTTGAACGTACTAATAGTATCCTAAAATTATATGTTTGTTATTAAGATTTTATCGTGATTATTATTAACTGAAGTGTTGAAAATGTCGGCTGGTCAAGTATAATTTACGTGTGCGGAATGTTGACCAAGTTTCCAGCCAAAGATTATTAACGAATTATCGTCAATAAGCTCTATATAGAAAGTTGACATTGGTTTTGAGTTTAATGACTGGCATTATGAATGCAAATTTATATCAAGAATTGCACGGACCCGCCAAGTAGTACTCGATAAGGAATCAGCTAAAGTTTTATTAATTATTAAATAACCATTAATTCATAATCAACTACGAGAAACAGTAGTAATGTAAAAGAGTAGTGAAAACGTTATAGGAAATTTTGAAAATACAATTAAAATGATGGGCCAGTGCTAGATCATATAATAGGAAAACATGTAGTGACTTATGTACTTGGCCTCAATAATCTGATATCAATACTTTTTATTAGAGGAATACACAGCACACCTGTACTTGGCGTAGTTTTTTACACGTAAGTGTTTTTTGGGGGATACTTATTTGCAGCAAGCTTAAAACTTTTATCAATCGTTTGATGGTCGTTTGACAATGATTGATAATTAAAACATTTGACACTCAGTAAATATTGTAGAAAATCAATTTTAAGTTAGAGTGTGAAGCTAGCTGGAAAATTTAAAATTTTTTAATTATATGCTTCCTCATAGAGGAAGCTATGTGACGTTGGAAATTTTTTTTCGAGATCTTCATGTCACCATGTTCAGAATATGCCAAAACCTCAAGGAAACACATTTGGAGAAAATGTACGGATGTATGTGCGTGTATATGTATGTATGTGTAATAGCCTCCCAAAATTCAAACGTGTATAACTCGAAAACGGTTTATCTACAGCCCCCAAATGTTGCAGGCATATGCATCTCTATGATACCTTCATTGACTATAACTTTCGTGATGATTCAAGCTGCGGTTAGGATTTTATGTCGTTTTCAAATTCCCAAAAAAAGGACGTTATCACTCTAGCGATCGCAAATTTTATCATACTCTTCTAAATAGTTCTTGACGAAGAGTTTTTTATCCAAGATTGGTTGGTATTGCATTTGGGCCGAATCCATCGAAAAGTTTTGATTTTATATTTTGAATTTTTCGAAAAATCAAGTTTATCGCTGTAACTTCAAAGAATTGAACCGCAACTCTCTAAAAGTATGAAATATCATCTAGCCGTAATACATATGAAATTTGGCGAAGATCGGCCAAGCGGATCTAATTTTTTAGCAATTCGAAATTTCGCGATTCGGTAGTAAATGAAGATTCATCTATGAAGAAGTCAAAGATTTAAAAAAATTAAAATGCTTTCTTATATAGGGAGTTCGTACACTACCTACGATTCGGAGGAAGCAAATTGTAAGTTTCAACTTGCGGCTTGTTTTTGGACTCTAATGGTGCTTAATCGATGGGAAATCGTTTGATGTCCATGAATATGCCAATTAAAATGTGTAATAAAACGCAGTTTGGTGAGAAAAATGGAAAAATCGTATTTGACGTATTGCGAATAATTCCGATGATGTCGAATGCTGAATGCGTCATACTCTTTATAGTACTGTGTTCTGATTGGATAGTCGGAACACAAGATATCTTTCTACCCACCTCTTTCTCATCATGGACGGTATCTTATTATTCATGCCCCATTCTTTTGAGAATATACGATAGAACATTTTTCATAAAATGGCGGCAAATAGCAAACAAATTATGTGCATTTAATTTACATCTTATTAAAAATGAATAATTGCAACATGTATATTTACGAACAAAAATGGTAATACTTGAAAGACAACTAAGAGCCAGTTCCACAATCACGATTTATTTTTTAAACTCGGTTTATCTTCGAAATAGAAGTATCTAATTTCATAAGCGAGAAGTTAAACCGAATTTAAAAAATAAACCGTGATTGTGGAATCAGCCGTTAACAGTAAACAATTTCGAGGGAGACTTTCAGAGTAGTATAGCAGGGCCGGTTCTGGATACAGATTCCTGCACCGACATAATACCGACACTCCAGAGCCTTCGAAGGTGGGTGTCCGTGCTAAGTTGCCGTCGTGAGCTCTACGATTTCCGGAAGTGACGTCATCAGAACCCCTCGATTCCAAGAATTTTGGCTCGATTCCGGGAATTTTACGTCACATTCCAGGAATTTTGCGGTCGATTCTAGGAATTACGCACGATCGAGAACCTTCTAGAACATTCTAGAACCTTCTAGAACATTCTGGAAGCTTCGACGGTTCGTGTCCGTGCTAAGTCGCGAAGGATCGCTTCCAGAGCCGGCGGTCCTCTCGGGCGACGTTTTGAGACAGCCCCTTGCCCCCCCACCCCGGAAAGCCTTCCAGAAGCTTCGACGGGCCCCGTACACGTTCGTGCAGGTTTCGGACGTCAGCCCTCAGCCCGTTTGACCTCGAGCAGAATTGCGCAGCATCGCTGATGCAATCCTGCAGGAATTTTCCAGAACTTTTGTCCCTAACCTTGAACCGTGGTGCGTAGCATCGGTGAATCAGAGAGAGAGAGAGAGAGAGAGAGAGAGAGAGAGAGAGAGAGAGAGAGAGAGAGAAAGAGAGAGAGAGAGAGAGACGGGCGGCATCCCCTTTGAGCGCAGTGCCGAAAAGCGGTTTCGGCGACTTTTGCGTCGAGGTTGATTCCAGGAAAAACGATAGCATGCAGGTGTCGGACGGCAGACGTTATCTCGCAGTGGTCGCGCGTCAGCCTCCTCATCCCACCGAGAGGCTTCCCCATCCCAAGATTCGTCAGCCTCCTCATCCCACTGAGAAGCTTCGCGAATTTCCCATCCCCCAGCCTCGTGCGAGAGCACCGGCGAGTTCAAAGTCATTCTAGAATTATCATCTATGTATCGGTTGTTCTAATGCGCAATACCGAACGTTATCTCGCAGAGTCGAGAATGCGGTCCCTCATACCCCCGAGGTGTCAAGTTACGCGCGACGCAACTTCGTCGTCGTCGTCGTCGTCGGTGGAGAGCCGAGGAATATTCCGGAAGATGCATCGACCTTGACGTCGATTCCTTGAAATTTGCAGGGTTTCAACGACAAGAATACAGGTTCATGTAGTCGAATTCAAAATTTTATTGATTACAATATGTATTTGTGTGATTCGAATAAGGACGATATGTTATCTTGTTGATCGATTCCCTCTTTCAGATCCTTCTGTTTGACCTTGATTCGAGGTTGTATTGCCAGAAGAATTTCCTGCAGCGTTAGCACGATCTGACCTTGCAGAATTTTCATTCAACGATGCGATTCCGAATAATGTATTGTTATCGAAAGTGATACGATCGCATCTTTCAGGTAGATCCGCGCTCCGTACCCATTCGTGGTACCGATCTCGTCGAAATTGTTCTCTCTCTCGCATAGCTCGTTCTCGTTCTCCTTCTTTCCCATGCGATTGCCCCATTTTTGGGTTATGTTTCACAGATGCTACCTCAAAGGAATTTCTTTGCAAACTAATTTTATGATGTAGTTGCATCGTTACTTGTAACTGAATATTCTAGAAAATGCGTTCTCGATTTCGCAATTCGGGTAGGTGTGTCATCGCTCGAACCGATGCAAAACAATTCCAGGAAATCCTTGGAAGCTTCGTATAAAAAGCCCTTCGATGATGTGCAGCGATCATTGTTTCTTGAACCTTCAAGTACATTATTGCTATTAACGAGATGGATTCTACAAAGTGTAAAAAGTTGATCGAGATTATGGAAGGAGCGTATAAACTTCTGAAGAAGGGATCAACGGTTGCAGAAATTGAAAAATGGACAAAATTTGGTGCTCAAAACATTCGACTTTTGAACAAAATTCTGAGAAACGTTACTCTTACGGTTGGAGAGAAAACTAAAATCTTGACAACCATTGGAATACTTAAATCGTTGAACGAAAAATTCAAACAGCATCTTCAAAAAAGAGGTGAAGGAACGGTGATAGAGAGAAGAAGCGATAGAGTGCGTTGGGATGATTTGGAATCCGCATTTAAGGGAAGGATAAGAACTGGAGTCATTGCAAACTTGCAACACAAGGACTTGACTCGTTTCCTGGATGATGCAAGGAAATTGTTTACTGCAAGAGTGAAAAACACACTTCGAAAGGAGGGAAATTTGAAGGTGAATGTCGTCTTGTCCTGCAAGTTTGAGACCATGAAAGCTGGTGAGATTATCGAAGAACTGAAGTTCTTCAACACCAAGAACGAGGTTATTCTACCATCCACCGATATCAGTGATTGGTTCAACACAAATGTACGAGAAAAAATACTGGCAAAAATTGAAGACTTTCAAGAGAGGGAATCAGGCTGGTCATTGCTTGAAATTATAAACTTGGCTGTGAACATCAATAAATACATACCGATACACGGTGGCCTGTCTACCTTCATCGAACTACCGAAGGATGTACAAAGGAAGAAAGCAGTTGTGAACGTTAGAAACAACGATCCGTACTGTTTCCTCTGGTCCGTCACCGCAGCTCTTCACCCAGCAAAAAATAATGTAAGCGTTATCAGCTCATACCCTCACTTCAGCTCAGTGCTAAGGTATGAAGGTTTAAATTTTCCCATTGGTTTAAAGGATATTCCAAAATTCGAAAAGATGAATGATTTGGCAATAAATGTTTATGGAATAGAGAGCGAAAGTGATAATGAAATAGTACCAATTTATTTAAGTAAAGAAAAATCAGATAAAGAAAGGATTCACCTACTTATGCTCAAAACAGAAATTTATTCGAATGGAGATGAAATAGATTTCACAGATTGTAATGTTTATCACTTTGCTTGGATCCGAAATCTGTCTCGCTTATTGAGTTCTCAAATTTCAAAGCGCGAGCATCGTACCAGACTGTGCGACAGTTGCCTATGTCACTTCAAAACAGAAACTTCTTTTCAAAAACATAGACTTGACTGTATAAATATAAATAAATGTAGAGTGGAATTACCAAATGAAAAGGATAAAATTCTAAAATTCAAAAATTATAAACACAAAGAAGCTGTACCGTTTGTTATATACGCTGACATTGAGTGTATTTTAGAGTCAGTAACGAATGTTTCTAAATCGTCAAACACAACGGTCTATCAAAAGCATGTTCCACACAGTATCGCGTACTATCTACAGTGTAACTTTGACGACTCCATCTCCAAATTTAAAGCCAATCGTGGAAATAATAATTGTATACAGTGGTTTATGAACGAATTGCAAGAGTTAGCTCAATTCGTAGAATTTTATCTTAAACGCAACGTATCTATGGAACCATTGAATTTTCAACAGACAAATGAATTTTATTCTACACAGACTTGCCACATTTGTGAAAAACCGTTCACATCTGAAGATATCCAGCATCGCGATCATTGCCATTTTACGGGTAAATATCGAGGTGCTGCGCATCAGAGTTGTAATTTAAATTATAAGAACTCGCATACCATTCCTGTTGTGTTTCATAACTTATCTGGTTATGACTCGCATTTCTTGATTAAAGCCTTAGCAACATCCTTCGAAGGTTCAATGAACTTATTGCCAGTAAACAAAGAACGATATATATCCTTTACGAAAAGCGTTAAAGATACAATCGTAAATTTCAGATTTATCGATTCGTTTAGGTTTATGCCAAGCAGTATTGAAAAATTATCATCCTATTTGAAAGATGATGAAAAATTAATTACGCGTAAACATTGTAATAATGTAGAGGAATTCCATTTATTGACTAGAAAAGGTGTTTTTCCTTACGATTACGTGGACAGTTGAACAAAACTCGATGATGAGCAATTACCATCTAAAGAAAAATTTTATTCGGAATTAAATAATGAAGAAATTTCAGACTCAGATTATGTACATGCATCTACAGTTTGGCAAACTTTTCACATAAAAACATTGGGTGAATATTCTGATTTGTATTTGAAAACGGATGTTTTACTTTTGGCTGACATCTTTGAAAATTTCAGACGTAATTGCTCCTCTATATACAATCCCCCAAAAAACACTTACGTGTAAAAAACTACGCCAACTACAGGAGTGCTGTGTATTCCTCTAATAAAAAGTATTGATATCAGATTATTGAGGCCAAGTACATAAGTCACTACATGTTTGCCTATTATATGATCTAGCACTGGCCCATCATTTTAATTGTATTTTCAAAATTTCCTATAACGTTTTCACTACTCTTTTACATTACTACTGTTTCTCGTAGTTGATTATGAATTAATGATTATTTAATAATTAATAAAACTTTAGCTGATTCCTTATCGAGTACTACTTGGCGGGTCCATACATTTCTTGATATAAATTTGCGTTCATTATGCCAGTTATTAATCTCAAAACCAATGTCAACTTTCTATATAGAGCTTATTAACGATAACTCGTTAATAATAATCACGGTAAAATCTTAATAACAAACATATAATTTTAGGATACTATTAGCACGTTCAAAGTAAGTACTTTGGAATTTCTGGCACGGACCCGCCAAGTAGTACTCGATAAGGAATCAGCTAAAGTTTTATTAATTATTAAATAATCATTAATTCATAATCAACTACGAGAAACAGTAGTAATGTAAAAGAGTAGTGAAAACGTTATAGGAAATTTTGAAAATACAATTAAAATGATGGGCCAGTGCTAGATCATATAATAGGCAAACATGTAGTGACTTATGTACTTGGCCTTAATAATCTGATATCAATACTTTTTATTAGAGGAATACACAGCACTCCTGTACTTGGCGTAGTTTTTTACACGTAAGTGTTTTTTGGGGGATATCACAAGTTTTTGTTCTTCAACGGGACATAGCAGTATTAAGCACTGAAATCTATATTGTCACAGATATAAAATGTAAATGCATTATGATGTTGCTAATCAGAAAAATATATTGCGGTGTCGAAAATGTTTAATGGCACATAAATTTAATTTGTAAGTCCCTTTTTCCAGAAATGCATAAAGACATGTACAAATTTTTAAAGAAAATGTAATCTTCAATGCATATAAGCGTCGTTCATGGTGTCCAGCTTGTTGAAGCCGTGTGGTAAACGTAAGAGAGGAGAGTGTGCTGCATTATTTCAGGCCTTGTACCTCAGGCCGTGCGAACATCAAAGAGGATACTATAGTTTGAGCGAAGCGCCAAAACTTGTTGCACACTTTTCTGGACTTCTACGTCCGACACCTAGATACAAGAAACTACGGAGCGGAACACCTGGACACCCTGGACTTTCACATCCGACACCTAGATACAGAAAACTACGGAGCGGAATACCTGGACACCCTGGACTTCCACATCCGACACCTAGATACAAAGAACTACGAAGCGGAATACCTGGACACCCTGGACTTCCACATCCAGTACCTAGATACAAGAAATTACGGAGCGGAATAACTGGACACCCTGAACTTCCACATCCGACACCTAGATACAGAAAACTACGAAGCGGAATACCTGGACACCCTGGACTTCCACATCCGACACCTAGATACAAAGAACTACGAAGCGGAATACCTGGACACCCTGGACTTCCACATCCAGTACCTAGATACAAGAAATTACGGAGCGGAATAACTGGACACCCTGAACTTCCACATCCGACACCTAGATACAGAAAACTACGAAGCGGAATACCTGGACACCCTGGACTTCCACATCCGACACCTAGATACAGAAAACTACGGAGCGGAATACCTGGACACCCTGGACTTCCACATCCGACACCTAGATACAAAGAACTACGAAGCGGAATACCTGGACACCCTGGACTTCCACATCCAGTACCTAGATACAAGAAATTACGGAGCGGAATAACTGGACACCCTGAACTTCCACATCCGACACCTAGATACAGAAAACTACGAAGCGGAATACCTGGACACCCTGGACTTCCACATCCGACACCTAGATACAAAGAACTACGAAGCGGAATACCTGGACACCCTGGACTTCCACATCCAGTACCTAGATACAAGAAATTACGGAGCGGAATAACTGGACACCCTGAACTTCCACATCCGACACCTAGATACAGAAAACTACGAAGCGGAATACCTGGACACCCTGGACTTCCACATCCGACACCTAGATACAGAAAACTACGAAGCGGAATACCTGGACACCCTGGACTTCCACATCCGACACCTAGATGCAGATAACTACGAAGCGGAATACCTGGACACCCTGGACTTCCACGTCGGCCATCTAGATATAGAAAACTACGAAGCAGAACAGTTGGACAATCTGTCACCTAAAATACGAGGAATTATGCCGAAGCACACATATACATACACCCATATACGCGCGCTGCACATGAATGCTATTAAAAACTGGATAATTCTATACTGTTGTGAAAGCACCCTTATACTAATTGGAAATTCGGTATGAACGGTAGCTTCACTTATAAAGTGTATTTGATTGTGTTGTGTATTCGTAAATTACTACCACCATACAGAATACAAATAGGTAAAGAAGGCACAGCAGTCAGCGCCATCTGTCGTGTAAAAAATGCGATGGACGTGCGAAGACGACGACGACGACGACGACGATGACGACGACGACGGAACTGAAATAAAATCATCTCGCTCGCCATCTCAATACGCCCTGATCTCGTATACTAATCGTATTGAACGTGGTGGCAATCAATTCAGGACCCTCAATTCCTATAGTGAATGTATCAATAACTTTTTCGCATGTATAGCGGTTAATAAGATATTTCGTTCCAAACACAGGTATAAGAGTTGACTCAAGTAAAGAGTCTCGGCGAGCTGCGCCCTGTACAGCCGGTTGCCTGTACTTGGCGCGAGACTCGACCGAGTCTCTTGATCTAGATCCTCTTCATTATTATACCGCACCAGGCCTCGCTTTTGATGCAATGCTCAAGTGTACTGGCGTTGAACTCGAGTTGTTAACCGACGTAGAGATGTTGCTATTTATTGAGAGAGGAATTCGAGGTGGCGTAGCACAATGTTCAAACAGATATGCCAAAGCGAACAACAGGTACATGGGCACAGAGTTCGATCCAAGCAAAGACGAATCATATCTTATGTATTACGATGTAAATAACTTGTACGGTGCAGCTATGAGTCAATTTTTGCCATTCGACTCTTTCGAGTGGGAGGAAAATTTTGAAAAACTACATATTTGCAATATTCCCGATGATGCTCTTACGGGCTATATACTCGAAGTTGATATGGAATATCCAATTGAACTTCAAGAACTCCATAGAGATTTACCACTATGTCCAGAGCAGTATACTCCTCCAGGAGCTAACAAATCAAAATTGATGACAACACTCCTCTCAAAAGAAAGATACATAATTCATTATCGAAATTTGAAACAGTGTTTGACATTGGGTATGAAGTTAACGAAAATTCACCGTGTTCTAAAATTTAGGCAGTCACCGTGGCTCAAAAAGTACATAGATTTAAACACTGAAATGAGAAAAAAGTCGAATAATGATTTTGAAAAGAACTTCTTCAAACTTATGAATAATTCGGTTTTTGGCAAGACAATGGAAAATGTTAGAAAACAAAAAGATGTCAGGCTCATTACAAAATGGGATGGAAGGTACGGAGCAAAGGCTCTCATAGCGAAACCAAATTTCCATAGCTGCACTGTCTTCGACGAAGATATGGTTATAATCGAACTAAGTCGCGTTAAAATTAAGTTCAATAAGCCGATATATGCAGGATTTTCCATTCTCGATCTCTCCAAAATATATATTTATGACTTCCATTATAATTACATAAAGAATACGTTTGGTAACCGAGCTAAATTAATGTATACTGACACTGACAGTCTTCTCTATCATTTTACCGTTCCAAACATATATGATTATATCAAACGGGATCTAGCTAAATTCGATACTTCAGACTATACCCCAGATAATGTTTACGGCATACCACTAGCAAATAAAAAAATATTAGGTCTGATGAAGGATGAAAACAATGGGAAAATTATGACTGAATTTATAGGATTACGAGCAAAATTATATTCATTCAGAGTGTTAGGAGAAGGCAAAGATAAAAAGCGAGCTAAGGGGGTAAAAGGATCTACGCTAAAGACAATCACTTTTAACGATTACAAGCAATGTCTTTCATACCACACGAATTTAGTTAAAACTCAAAATTTAATTCAGAGTAAACAACATAAAGTTTATACCGTAAAACAACAAAAAATAGCACTGAGCTGGAAGGACGACAAAAGGGTCATTCTTCCTGATACGACCGACACCCTACCGTGGGGTTATAGAATGTAAGATGTACAAATGTAAATAATCTGTAAGAAAATATAAATAACAAGATGTAATAAATATTTTAGTTCTGATTTATTTCAAACACCTTAAAAATCTGACTTATCGATCCAACTATTGTGCGAACCATCGAACCCTAACCATTTCACGAATAGCTTGTTTCCACGCCTCCTCAGTACCTTCTCCACGAGATATATGTCGGGATTCTTCACGCTGGTAAGTTCATGCTCGTAGAAGCCGCCTTCGATGGGGTGATCCTGGTAGTCCTTGAGATTGTACGTCACCGGATCGGTATTCTTCACTCGACTTACGGTGAAAATTTCAGTCGTCCAATTGGGTGTATAGCCTTTCTCGAAGACGTGTTTAAATTTGCTGATTCGTACTCTGTCGCCGACTTTAAACTTTGATCGTTTAAGTGTGGACTTGACTTTGAATTTCTTGTACACCCGTTGCAGTAGATCCTTCTCGTTACGAGCAGTCACATCCGCCGGTTTCATACCAATGGTGCGATGCTTACTGTTATTGTAAGAGGATACCAAGTCCGATAAGATATCCAACCACCGGTGATTGCCCTGTAGGCTAAACTGCATCCACATCTTACTTTTCAGAGTACGATTGAAGCGTTCGCAGATCGATGCCTTCAAGTTACTGAATGTCGAGTACAGGGTAATACCGTGTTTTTGCATGAGATCCTTGAAATCGGAATTGTAAAATTCTCGGCCTTGGTCAACGTGCAATTTCTTCGGGATTCGACCCTTCGCCAGTACAGATCTCATAGCTGCTGTCACGTCCTTGGCGTTCTTGCTCTTGATCGGTACGGCCCAAGCAAACTTTGAAAATATGTCGATGACGGTGAGCAGATACTTGTATCCATCGTTCTCTCTAGCGTACGCTGACATGTCAACGAGATCCGCTTGCCAAGTCTCGTCCAGCCCACGGACGTCAACGTGCCGGCGCTGGTAATTTCTCCTGGCAGGTCTATGCAGTTCCTTCACCACCGCTAATTTTTTTCCGTCCATTCTCCAGCGCACTCAGTCTGCCGTCCAGCTGAGAAATGATCAGAGAGTTGCGAATCGCCAATTCTTGTCCTGGCTCGATATCGGCTTGCAGACGTTTCAACGCATCCTTCGTGGTAGAATCGAGAGATTGAATCATTAAATTGTTGTTATCGATATCATTGCGCATTTCGGCAGTCACTTGAAACACGGTATTCAGCTCCTGCTTCACTACAGTTTTCATCAGATTCAAGGTCACAGCATCGTTTTCCTCCTCGGGATTGGCGACGTTGCAGAGCTTCTTGTTATCAATGTCGTAGTGTCCAGTAGCAGTGAATTTGAATCCAATGCCAGGGAGACCACGGCTACTCGCAACCGCGGTCCTGCTACTCAACTGACGTCCAAACACGTCGACGCTCATATTCAAAGTGACGAGCGTGATCGTTTCATCGAATTAATAAATGATTCCCGCCTCGCGCAATTCTTCGATAATCGATACGATTTCGTTCGAGTGACTGGGGTTACCAGCTTCCCGAGACGCAAGGAGCAGGCGAAGCCGATCTACCAGTTCGTTGGGATCGTCCCAGTACACGTAATCCGTTCGTTCGTCCTTGGCGGCGATCATGTACCGCGGTACTATACCTTTACCCGTTACAGAGGGTTGTTCGATCAGTTTCGCAATAACGTTATTAAATTTGAAACTCTTGCTTTTACGAATTTCACCATCAGGTTTATAGTATTTTCTGTGTGCATTCGTCGTTAAAATAATGTTTTTGTAATTGTCCATGTCATTCTGGGTTATACTAGTCTCGTCAGGTACCTTCTTGAACAAGAGTTCGATCAAACCCGCAGTTTTCAAGTAAGTCGTATCGCCTACATGGATTCGATCACCCTCAAAGCTGATGGGCGAATCGCCTATCATCAGTTTGTTCTTGGCGAGTTTACGTACACCATAGGCAGTATCCAATTGTTTATTCTCCCTCGATAGCAGCATATCGAGATTCCGTTGCGTAGGATCGTTCTGATCAACGGATACGTCTGCGTCATCGTTATCTCCTTCGTCATCATGTTTATCTTCTTCTTCGTCATCATGTTTATCTTCTTCTTCTTTATCTTCATCTTCTACTTGTCCATCATCGACTCCCTCGATAGAATCATTCTTTAGCGACTTGAAGGATTCATCTGCCGATCTAAACGTATCATCCGCTTCTACGTCTTGCTTTACTTCATCCTTAATCTCGTCCTTGATAAGATTACGCTCCGGCTGAGATGCAGTCACTAGTTTCTGCAGTGGAGTCACTACCGGTTTCAAAACCTCACTCATCGTCTGTTCGACGTTCTCTCTACCCAATTTTAGCATTCTATGCTTTTTGCGAATCGCATCGCTGGCTTTAGCGATTTGGCGTAAGACGTCTTTTTGCTCCTGAAGTTTTCTTTGCATGTTGACACTGCCGAATCCAAAACGTTACTGCATTCACTTTTTTCAATGATCACTCATTTATGTTCACGAAGCAATCGAATCCTTTTCTGTATCTACCAGCGTCGAGCTCGCTGTCCTTGTCGATCATGAGAAACCCATACTTATCGCCGTTCCAGCATGTCGAGCACAGGTCTTTAAACTGTGCGTAAGTCATATCAGTGTTTACATGGTCATCGTACACGTGTTTGAGATTCATTTCATCCTGCTTAAAGAGCACCAGTAGATTAGCATTGTCCCGTACCAGATGTTTGGGAATGCGAGCGTACGTTTGACAGAGATAGAAACAGTCAACGTCCCTGTGCCGCCCCATGCTGAAGAAGGCTCTGATGTTATCTTGCTTCTCGCAAGCAATGTCGTCGTAAATAATTATTGAGTTTCGACGTGCCTCGTTCGATGGCAGCACCTGTTCGTGTTCCGTAAAGGGGAAGTACTCGACGCCGTCCACGGACGCGAGTAAACGTTCTAAAAACTTGTACTTTGGCTGATCGAGCGATTTCGAGTATACGTAAGCGTTTTCGAATCTTAATCCGTTGGGATGGGTTATGAGAGCGAGCAGTGCGTTCGTCTTGCCGCAGTTGGATGGTCCGCAAAACACTGCACGTATACTGTTTGGCAGTAATTCGCCGTGTCGCTTGGCCTCCTTCCTCTCCTTTACTCGCACGATTTTGTCAAAGTTCGTTACGGGTAACTTGACGGACTGCTTCTCGAACCTCATCTCGATCTTGACTAACGTGAAAACTATAAATGACTAGTTTATAAGGATCAGTGTTCAGTCGGAACTGTTTCACCGCAGGGACATGATCGTGCATTCTAAGCGTAAACGCATTGAGAGGAAAAAGTCTCGTCGTGGCAGAGGATTAGTCAACAAGATCATCAACAGTCTACCCGTTGAGTTACATATACCCGGTTATCAGTACTGCGGGCCCGGTACAAAACTAGCAAAGAGACTCGCGCGAGGCGATCCGGGCATCAACCCCCTGGACGCAGCCTGCAAAGAGCACGACATCGCCTACTCGAAGAATCGAGAGAGTCTCGAACACAGAGGGGCTGCGGACAGGGTACTCGCCGACAAAGCTTGGAAGCGCGTTTTCGCCAAAGACGCGAGTCTCGCCGAGAAGGCGGCGACCTGGTCCGTAGCGAACGTAATGGGTGCCAAGTCGAAACTCGGTATGGGACTCAAGAAGAAGAACAAAAAGCCAAAGACTGTAACGCTGAGGAAAGTCATCGAGGAAGCCAAACGATCGATGATTCCCAGCAACGATGCAGGGTTAGCTATCAGATCTGCTCTCAAGGGCGCACAAGCTGCCGTCAAGCGAGCGGGTGGAAAGCGCAACGTCCGCACACCGCGCATTCTACCCGTGCCTTCCAAAGTCGGAGGCTTCCTGCCGTTTCTCGTCCCCGTGTTTGCGGGTCTCAGCGCCGCTGAAGTGTTGGCTGGCGGTGCTGCGGGTGTAGCCAAAGCCGTGAACGATGCGAATGCAAGCAAGGAGCAACTGAAGGAGAGTCAGAGGCACAACGAGAAGATGGAAGCCATCGCGTTAGGCAAAGGACTGTACTTGAAACCCTACAAGAAAGGACTGGGCCTTCATCTGAGGCCAAAAAACTTGAAGTGAAACTACCACGCCGAGCGCTGACCGATGCGGATCTGCTCAAATACGCCAAGATCATGAAGATTCCACATTTTCGCGGAGTCTTCATGCGGAACGCTATGCCGAAGGGTGGACCGTACAAGTACGAGTCGGCAATCGTCAATCTCGATGACGAAGATGGGCCAGGAACACACTGGGTCGCGTACAAGAAGCTGAACGATCGAGTCGTTTATTTCGACAGTTTCGGCAATCTTCGACCACCGCTAGATCTTATCGGATATCTCGGTGTTGGTAGTGTAAAGTACAATTACGAACGATATCAGGAGTACGATACTTTTGCGTGTGGACACTTGTGTCTAAAGTTCCTATGCGGCCAATTAAATCGTAAGAACAAGTATCGTCTATATAAGCTTGCTATGTAATTTCGCAAGGTCAGTCGAACGTTCGCAATCATGGAAGATTCGTTCACGTTGACCTTATCAGGCACCTCCTCCATACTGGAAGCCGAATACTTTCCTCCTATCGAGCTTTCTCCGTACAAAAATTACGCTCTGGGGCTCATCGAGTTGCTGACCTTCAATTCTATTCCCAACGTGGACACGGATCACAACAAGCTCTACGTGGGGGACGAAGTTATCACTATACCCACTGGTAGCTACGAGATCGAAGATATCGAAAGCTACGTGCATAGCGCGTTGACGGACAAGAGCATCGTCATTTACATTAAGGGGAGCATACTATTTAGAATTATCAAAAAATTGATTTTTTTTTTTTTCATATTTCGAAAGTATAATATATTAAGAATGTACTGGAAAAAGGACAAATCAAAATATTAAATATTTATGGAGTTATTGCACATAGTCGAGAGCGCCGGGGTCCGCATACCGTAAACTAACGAGTCTGGTAGCCGGAGCGCTTGGGGTGGAACAACGTTTCTTTCACAATATCTTTGTATAATTCTTTGAAGATCTTACTCCATTATTTGCGACGAGATTAAACAGCATCTCCTACCAATTTATGAAGATTTATCTAGGGATGATTTACTGGAAAGATGCTTGGGTGGCCATACCCAGAATGCCAATGAAAGTTTCAACGCGACAGTTTGGCGATTATCCCCAAAGCACCTGCATTCTGCATCAAAAATCATTGAAATCTCAGCCTATATTACTGCTGGGATATTTAATGAAGGCTACACCTCCATTCTTAGAATTATGAACAATTTAGATATAATTGTTGGCACCTATTTGAAAGTTTTCGCCGAAAACATCGATGAGGCGCGAGTAGCGAGGCAGAACAAGATGAGTCTTTCTGAAACTAAAGCAGCTCGTATAGTCAGAAAACAACAACAAATGGAAGAGAATCAGTTTTTCGAAGAGGCTGAAGGATTATTATATGCGTCTGGAATCGCTGATTGATCGGTAAGTCACTAAAACTAATAGTTTTATCGTACTGAAACTTTAAACGCGATTATCTCGAAACTACATATTCAAAAACTGCTCGTGTTGTAACTCAAAAAGTTATTGGCTGATCTGGCTGAATTTTTGGGAGGTAATTCTCTATAATATTATCGGAAGGACTAACCTAAAGTTTTAAAGATATCGCGTAAATAAAATATTTTTTTGGGGTAAAAACTGTCGAAAAAATGGTTGAAAATTCGAACTTTTTTTTCAACAGCCTACCAAATTTTTAATTTTATACTTTTTCATTGTTTTTTAGGTTAGTCCTTCCCTTTTACATGTCAGTAATCGAAAAATCATTGTGTTTTTGGTTTCAGATCACTACAAAGAACGTGACAACTGCAGCAGTTTTCGATGTCACGCAAAACACGCCTGGCCAAATAAGACATAGAGCCGCCATTTTCTTTCATAACAAAAAAAAAAAATTTTTTTTCTATGCTTTAATGATGAAATAAAATGGTACCATAATTTCAAAATGATGTGATTATGTTATCACCTTCAAAAAAATTCATGAAAAATGCCTCATTTTCGGCCGTCTAAATAGTATGCTCCCCTTAAACCTAACAATAATACGCTGTGCAGCGAAATTAAGTGCAACCGTGATGTTGACTTTCGTCCCAACGATTCCATAGGTCGCTTGTTGGGCTTCACTCAACGCGTTCTGGAAGCTAATAAATTACACACGTCCGACGTACCGGTCGCCATTCTCAAGGTGAACGCCCTACGAGTCGAATGCAACGTCACGACGGGCGCTTACATCAACTAACGTAAAGTGCACACCATACACGAATTCTTTCCGGTCGTGCCACCCGGATACAAGATCATAGAGGTGCCATCGCACGTCATTTATCTACCGATCGCCACCAAGACGATAGATCACCTGCAGCTGCGAATAGTCGATCAAGACGGGGACCTGGTGAATTTTCAAGGAGAAGTCATAACGATCAGGCTGCATGTCAGATCCATGCGATAATGGGTATCGTCTATAATAGAAAAATCGTCAATGGTTATAATAGTAGGCCGATATACCAAAGAGGGATCAGTCGTCGACCGCCTCTCAAGACGCTAACACGTCAAAACGTCCTGTTTCTGGAAAATCTAGGATTCAAGGTCGCGAGAGGAAAGTAAAGCGTTCGTTTTGCTGCATTCTTTTCGTCTGCCGCGTACCATGGAGGAAGAAACGCTGAACATTCAGACACCGATCGTCTTCGACGAATCTATAGCACACTATGAAACGCATGCGCATCAACCTTACGCTTCCTCAACGTTCAACAACAGCGACGAGGTTCGAATCTCCGTTCAACATCAAGATCTATGCTTACTACCGAGCAAAAGTTCGCTGCACGTGTATGGAAAGCTGGTCAAGGAAGATGGGTCCACAGCGACTGCGAGCACGACTCTGGTCAACAATGCCGTTTGCCATCTCTTCGAGGAGATTCGCTACGAAATGAATGCTATAGAGATCGACCGGAGCAAGAACGTCGGTCTCACGAGTCTCATGAAGGGATATGTTTCCCTGAGTCCCGGTCAACGATCCTTGATGGATAACGCCGGTTGGCTCGACGTCCGAGAACAAGAGAAGTTGACCAATGCGGACGGTTACTTCGACGTATCCGTACCGCTGAGTCTGATACTGGGTTTCGCTGAAGATTATCACAAAATCGTCGTTAACGCTAAACACGAACTGATTCTGACGAGAGCAAAGAGCGATGTCAATGCAATAGTGCAAACTGCCCCGGAAGAATGCAAAGTCGTAATTCACAAATTAGAATGGCTGATACCGTACGTAAAGGTGTCGGATCGACGAAAGATACAACTGCTGAAGTTCATCGAGAGGGATGCACCCATCTCCGTGAGCTTTCGTACCTGGGAGCTGTACGAGTACCCTCTACTCCCCACCACTTCGAAACACGTGTGGACCGTCAAGACGTCGACTCAGTTGGAGAAACCACGATACGTGATACTGGGTTTTCAGACGAGCAGAAAGAACAAGAAAGATAAGAATGCTAGTCACTTTGACCACTGCAACGTCAGAGACGTTAAGCTCTTTTTGAACTCGCAATGTTATCCCTACGGAAATCTGAATCTTGACATTGCTCATAATCAGTTTGCTCTGCTCTACGAGATGTATGTAAACTTTCAAGCTACGTACTATGGCAAGGAACCCGAGCCTTTGCTGAAGAAGAATGAATTTCTCAAGTACGCTCCATTGATCGTCATCGATTGCTCCAAACAAAACGAGTCCCTCAAACTCGGACCCGTCGATATTCGTCTGGAATTCGAGGCGCAAGACAATTTCCCTGCAGAAACATCGGCATTCTGCCTGATCCTGCACGATCGCATAGTCGAATATAATCCGATCAGTGGTGGGGTGAAAAAATTGGTATAAAGACGCTGCAAACGTCTCTCCCTGCGCAGTTCATAAAAAATGGAATTCATCGTGGACGTACAAGGTTTCAAGAAACCCTCGAACGAGTTTGTCCTGAAGGAGCTATCCGTGATTGGAGTCGGCAGCAATTTCTCCGAGCCTGCAACGTTCCTGTTTCAACCACCTTGCCCATGGAAGCATCTACCGGTTAAATACAAAAGTATAAATTTGTGGTTGGAGCGCAATTTTCATGGTATATCCTGGAGCGCTGGAGACATTGCTTACAATCAAGCTAGAAACATTCTTCGAGTCATCTTACAAAATGCCTCTAAGATCTACGTAAAAGGATTGGAGAAGAAAGTTTGGTTGAGAGCTTTCATTGGACGAACCGAACACATCGTGGATCTCGGAGATCTGGGATGCCCTTCGTTGCAAAAATTGCGTAAAAACTTACTCACCCGCTGCTCGCATCATCATGCCCCCCATTTCCAATGTTCGATGGAAAACGTTAAATTGTTAAGGAATTGGTTGTCGGAATGTATTTTTGATTATGAATAAAGACATAAGATATAATAACAAGTTGTATATTTATTTAACACGTATACATAGTAGTAGTATTAAGAGCATGATTACAAACATTGAAATTCAATCTGATTGTACTGCCCACCGAGATAGCGTATGAGCAGTCGATCTTCGTCGGCAGCACGCACCATGTTTTGGAACAAACTGTTATCGTCTTTCAAGGCTTTTGACACCCTCGATGGTAGAAACGTAGAGAAGCTATTCTCAATGTCGACAATTAATCTTGTTCCGTAATTCGTTTCAATTTTCCGAATACAACTAATTTTGTAATCCTTTTGAATCTCTAATTCTGCCAACTTTTTCGTTGGTAGAAATGCGTCCAAACGGGCCACTTTGTTAATTGCCGAGAAGTCCATTGCCTTCAATTAATATTGAATTTCTTATGGCCTCTTTTAGCTTCGATCAACTGTATTCAAACTTTGAGCTCACGTTGTTTACTCTTATTCGATATCAGTCGAATTGTTACAGCAGACTAACGAAGGCACGTTCAGCTCCTCCTTTTATAGGAAACTCTTAAAGGCTAAAACGGGGGATGAGGGGGTTACGCAAATTTCTAGGAATCGAATCGCCTACAGAGATTCCTGGAATCGACGTCAAGGTCGATGCATCTTCCGGAATATTCCTCAGCTCTCCATCGACGACGACGAAGTCGCGTCGCGCGTAACTTGACACCTCGGGGGTATGAGGGACCGCATTCTCGACTCTGCGAGATAACGTTCGGTATTGCGCATTAGAACAACCGATACATAGATGATAATTCTAGAATGACTTTGAACTCGCCGGTGCTCTCGCACGAGGCTGGGGGATGAGGAGGCTGACGAATCTTGGGATGGGGAAGCCTCTCGGTGGGATGAGGAGGCTGACGCGCGACCACTGCGAGATAACGTCTGCCGTCCGACACCTGCATGCTATCGTTTTTCCTGGAATCAACCTCGACGCAAAAGTCGCCGAAACCGCTTTTCGGCACTGCGCTCAAAGGGGATGCCGCCCGTCTCTCTCTCTCTCTCTCTCTGATTCACCGATGCTACGCACCACGGTTCAAGGTTAGGGACAAAAGTTCTGGAAAATTCCTGCAGGATTGCATCAGCGATGCTGCGCAATTCTGCTCGAGGTCAAACGGGCTGAGGGCTGACGTCCGAAACCTGCACGAACGTGTACGGGGCCCGTCGAAGCTTCAGGAAGGCTTTCCGGGGTGGGGGGGCAAGGGGCTGTCTCAAAACGTCGCCCGAGAGGACCGCCGGCTCTGGAAGCGATCCTTCGCGACTTAGCACGGACACGAACCGTCGAAGCTTCCAGAATGTTCTAGAAGGTTCTAGAATGTTCTAGAAGGTTCTCGATCGTGCGTAATTCCTAGAATCGACCGCAAAATTCCTGGAATGTGACGTAAAATTCCCGGAATCGAGCCAAAATTCTTGGAATCGAGGGGTTCTGATGACGTCACTTCCGGAAATCGTAGAGCTCACGACGGCAACTTAGCACGGACACCCACCTTCGAAGGCTCTGGAGTGTCGGTATTATGTCGGTGCAGGAATCTGTATCCAGAACCGGCCCTGCTATACTACTTTTCAGCAGTCACACGTCCCTGGATTAGATACCATCTACTAATAGAATTCTTAGAAAGAGATAAAGACTAGAATACTTCCACTGTGAAATATATGTATGTATGTTGAAAGGTGTGTGTACTACAACAAAAATATGCTGTGCCGGTGTGTGCCAAGTGTTTTCTATCTACCTTTGTTTGCTTTATGGGATTATCTGTCTGTCTCTATTGCGAACTGCGCATGTAAGTAGAATCTGAGATAAAAATTACAATTCTCCAACCATAAAGAATTTTGCTGTCATTAAAACTGAATCTATACATATACAGTAATGTCCAATTGAAGTGCAACACTTGAAACACACAACAACACTCCAGTTTCTGCATGATATCATCTTTAATGATACTGCAGATTCTCACAAAATTATTGTTCTCGGAGATGATTCCGTGACGGAGATCTCGAGATTTAGCAAGCGCACCCGAAGCTTCCCCGCCATTTTTCATTAGGAAAGCGATGAAATAGAAGTTTCATTTTTATCCACGTTGTAGCTGAGATTTCAACGATTAAAACGCGCTTTTAAACATCCAAATACGAGTACGCTAAGGGGTGTAATTATCCGTTTGAAAAAACGCCTAAATTTTGCGAGTTTCGCTCGAGGCGCTCGGGGGTCTACTACCCTACCACGCGCGCCAAGCGGTTGTCCCGCGAGCGCCTCGAGCGAAACTCGCAAAATTTAGGCGTTTTTTCAAACGGATAATTACACCCCTTAGCGTACTTGTATTTGAATGTTTAAAAGCGCGTTTCAATCGTTGAAATCTCAGCTACAACGTGGATAAATATGAAACTTCTATTTCATCGCTTTTTTAATGAAAAATGGCGGGGAAGTTTTGGGTGCGGTTGCGAAATCTCGTGATCTCCATCGCGGGATCATCTCTGAGAACAATAATTTTGTGAGAATCGGCAGTATCATTAAAGATGATATCATGCAGAAACTGGACCAGATTGGCCGGCGCGTTCGGAAGTTATGGCCATTTAAGTGTTTTCACTTCAAGAGGGTATAACTCCCCCTAGAGTGATCCTACAGGGGTTCAATGGGGGTGTTTTTTTAATGCCGAAGGATGCTCTATCTCGTGCCCTAATTGGAAATATAAATTTCCTTCCGGAACTACTAGATCTCGAATTTTTCAAAAAGTTCCAAAATGTACTTTTTCACCCCAACCCCTGCCATTCGGCCATTTTGTGTCCGATCGGGATAAAACCTTTACCATTCGAACGGGAAGGAAATTTCCTAAAACATGTGTTTGGTTTTTCGAAATCTGTCATACTTTCACAGAAATGTAAAAAAATTCAAGTGTTGCACTTCAATTGGACGTTACTGTATACATATACTCTATACAGGGTGTTCCGAAATTACGTGACCAATGGGATATGGCGGTGTTCGGGAGACACCACTGATCACGAAAATGACCTTCCTTTTTTCCGGAAGTTCATAGTTTTTAAATAGGAGCAGGTCAAAGTTTACCAACCAAAGCGAGGGAAGAAAACTCAGAGTTCGTAGGTGCCTACGTTTCTCTTGACGCCTCCCTCTGATTGGTCAACTTTGACCTGCTCCCATTTAAAAACTATGACCTTCCGGACAAAAAGAAGGTCATTTTCGTGATCAGTGATGCCTCCCGAACACCGCCATACCCTGTTGGTCAGGTAATTTCGGAACACCCTGTATATCAATGGAGATATTCCTCGTTCGATCCCTCTCGTTTTAGGGCGGACATTATTTACGGATAGTTAAAGTAGGTATTACGCAATCGATACTATATGTCTATAGTCAGTACGTACGTTTACCCATATTGGAGGCACCTTATATATTGTGACGTGATTCTCCCGAATCGCGCCACAAAAAGTAATAAATTTTCTTATCCGCTCAACCTAGGCTCCGCACGACAATCTACTAGCGAAATTCCGTCTGCGACATTACTATTAAGTTTTCCGTTTATGAACGTCTACTATCGTCCTGGATGTCAGTTCCGATTACGTTTGCTAAGACTAATTAATCTTTTGGTTTTGTTACGATATACTCGATCTCGACTCTCGAGTCTCTCGACAACGACATAAGGACGTGAGGACAAGACAGCCACATTGGATAATTTGGAGGATTTTATGGCGATTCCGTTTAGCTGTTGATGCCGATTTTGAGACTTTCGGAGTAAAGGACACCGTTGGAGGGATTAGCACGCCGCTCCCACCGACTAAGAGATGCCCACCGGTTCCGCCGACCTGGATGTCGCCGAGATCCTGCTGCTGCCATTACGCCAAAGAAGCCCTGGAGCACCCGGGAGGGGACTCCGCCGTTGCCGTCGGCCGGCGAGGGCTGCCCTCTGGGCCTATCCGCCGCCGATACGGCTGGCAGGGAGATGAGGCTTTCCTCCCTGGCCCGCCTAAGGCCTGCCGATCGCCCACGTCAACGCCTCCGACCGGCCAAGAAGCCGCCGACATTCCTTACTCGCCAGTAGTGTTGCCGGATCGTCGATGAAATATTGATACTCCGAACTGTATCGAATTATGCTCCATTGTATCGATTCAGAGAAATATCGAGCACGAAAATATCGATTCGTCGAAAATCGATTCATATATTATTTAATTTTCTAAATTTACCATATGCAATCGAATTATTACGATAAAAACTTTAATTCTGGGTTTATTTGTGGATAGAAATATAAAAAATTTTATTTGAAGTGTAACAAAGTTTTTTATCTAAATATTACATAACTAGTACATAAAGGTTACTACTATTTCTATGTTTAATCTTTGGTTAACTTTAGGATAACTTTCGAACTATTGCTGTAAATAATCTAGGCAAATAATCAATAGAGCATCTTCCAATAAACTAAATAAACTATTAATTACTTATCACGATCCGACTTATATTGTCGTATATTTTTTTTAAAAACCAATGAAATTTGAGATACGACGACTAAGCCAGTCGTATTGGCATACTTGTAGTTGGGCATAACCGTAGCAGTGATGCTAGGTGGAGGGAAAGGGCCAGTTCTCGCCTTCCACTACTCGCCCGCGTAGCCAATCACAGTCTCCACACATCACGTGACCACTCGCCTCTCCCAACCAGCCACTAGGCGTGTAGTGTAGCTAACTTCTTGTGGATATGAGCGCTGGCGCGCAAACGGAAGGCAGCCACACATAATTTAATGTAATTAATTTTCTTAATCCTAGATATTTATTTTAAAAAAATGACTTTCAGTATCGATATTCTTGTAAAAATATTAATTCGGTGTATTAATTGGTCTGTAAGTATCGATACAAAAAATCGATATTTTCTGAATAAAATATCGATACCTTGAAATATCGATATAAAAACGGCATCACTACTCGCCAGGCCCAGAATACTTCGAGGGCCGTGCCGTCAGGATCGCCGTTCGACTCCGTCCGGCCGTTTCCGCCGCTGCGCGTCGACGCTCGGCTACCCTCGTCAACGTTCGTCCTGTTCCGGTGCCGTCCCGCCTCACCTATACTCGCTTGCCAACGATCGACGATCGATCATTCCACGGTCGTACATACAGGTCTTGCAACTCGCCCAATTTTCAGCGGTGGGGGTAGACGTGGTTTTGAAGCACGAAACATTTTAAATTTTAGCCACAAGCGTCGCTGTGATCGAGCGACTCCATGTCTATCTCACTCTACAGTCGGCTGTAGGAGAGAGAAATAAGAACAGGTCGCTTGATCGCAACGCCTCTTGTGGTCATGAAGCGAAATGAAAAATGCTTCAAAAAGAAGACTACCCCCTCCAAGGGAGTTGCAAGACCTGTATGTACGACCGTGGATCATTCATTGTCGTGCGAAGTTTGAGCGAGCAGCCACCAGAGATGAGTAGGGAGATTGCCAATGAGCCTGTTTTTGGTGGTCGCAATTTTTCTCTGGTTTCGGCGCGCCACCTTAGCGGAGGGCCCTCGAAGCAGTTCCACGTTTTTGATTGGTCGTATATATTGTGACGTGGTGGATTGCACCCGTCTTGTCCTCGGCGGCAATCACGCCGGAACGCGAGAATGGCGAAAGGCCAAAATAAGTCCAGGCAGGATCCACCGACCGCAAGGGCCTCGTTAGATCTACGACACGAGAGTTTATGATTTCTTTTGTTTCTTTTGCCGTTTACTCTGCCGGAGTTCGTATAGGTTTCTCGCTCGCCGTGCCCGAGAAGACGCGACGTCGGAGGAGGAAGAGAGAGGGAGAGCCAGCTGGAGTCCCAGGAGGGAGAGGGAGCTGCGACACGCGAGGGTCGACACTCGCGCTATCTGCGGAGAGCAGCTCTACTGGCCCCGGAGGCGCGCGCAACGGGGGACAGCTTGACGTCACGCGGCAGCAACGCGCTCTACTCAGCTGGTACTCAACCACGACTGGAAGCGGCGCCCACAGCGCCACCCGAATGAGCACCACCACCGACCCCTATGGCATAGCGCCCATCGCCAGTGCGCATAATTATATTTCCGCGAGTTGGGAATCCAGGGACGCCTGGTGCACCCTCGCGCGAGAACGACTGATATTCTCCGTGGGACCCGATCTGTACACCTTGTCCACGAGATGTTCTGGAAATTATGAATTGTCGCGATGACCTGTTCGAAACTGGCGCGTGGCGAAGACGCTGGGTTGAAGGATTCGTCCGCAGGGCGAATCGCTGCCCATTAGCCTAACGGGAGGGGGTGCTATCCTTCACGCGAAGACAAAGCGCATGAAGATCGAGGGATTCCTGCTTGGACACGCGAAGACGGTAGACGTTTTGTTTTGATTGATTTGTGAGTACGCGAGTGCACAAAGTGCCATTGGGCTGTCGATTTGGTTTTCTGGGATTACGCGACCAGGGAACAACACGGTAAGCGAGTCTAACTGACTTTTGTGAGCGACGTAACTTCGTGCAAAACGTGGTACCGGAGTTTGTTTGTTTTCTTTGTAATTTTGACTGCGCGTGTAACGAACACGCGGAGGGGCATCCCTCACCTCGAAGAAGACCACGGCACGAAGGTCCGTCGACCGGCAGGGTTCACTGTTAGAAATTTTTGTTTGATATTATTTTTGGATTCGAAGTTTGTCAGTTATCCGAATTGTGTTCTTGTCGTCCGCCCGTCAGGCATTCATCCCTTTTCTTTATGTGGGTAACGCGTAGAACGCGGACAGGTCCTTGACGGTCGATCATCGTATTGTGGAATACGCGGATTAGCCGTGTTACGATTGTAGCTTTGAATTCGTACGGTACGCGAAGTACCCGTTACTATTTTTCTTTTGATTGTACTTTTGTTTTGTCGTTTCGAGTTATCTCGAATTACTATTTTCTTTTGTAACTCCTGAATTCGGTATTGTACAAAATCGTCGCGCTGCGCGCCGCCGATTTTATTTAATAAACCGAACCATTAATTGAAATCGAAGTGTTCGACTGATTTTGTGTCGCGTGATCGTCTGACCCATCCGACCTATTGTTCCGAACCCCGCCGCCTCCGCGGTACTGAGTTAGCCAAGGAAGGCCGGAAGGAAAGAATCGACTTGAAGCGGATACGTGGTTCCCGTTTGGAACCTGGCGCCCAACACTATCGTAGAAATTTTACAAGAACAGTTGTTAGCCCTTGGGTCGCCTGGACACGCGAAGGAATCGCGTAAGTTGTGCACCGGTCATCCTCATATTTTCCGGTGAGGTTCGATCGCGTGAAAAATACGTCACAATATACAGGGTGTCCCAGAACTACCTGACCAACGGGGTATGGCGGTGTTCGGGAGGCACCACTGATCACGAAAATGACCTTCGTTTTGTCCGGAAGGTCATAGTTTTTAAATGAGAGCAGGTCAAAGTTGACCAATCAGAGGAAGGCGTCAAGAGAAACGTAGGCACCTGCGAACTCTGAGTTTTCTTCCCTCGCTTTTGTTTCTCGGTACTTCGGGCAGGATGACGTCAGCCGAAGACATACATATTGGAAATAAGAAACAAGCTACCGAGAAACAAAAGCGAGCGAAGAAAACTCAGAGTTTGCAGGTGCCTACATTTCTCTTGACGCCTCCCTCTGATTGGTCAACTTTGACCTGCTCCCATTTAAAAACTATGACCTTCCGGACAAAAGGAAGGTCATTTTCATGATCAGTGGTGCCTCCCGAACACCGCTATACCCCGTTGGTCAGGTAGTTCTGGGACACCCTGTATAGTAATACTACGCGTGTTAATCTGGAGCTGTGTTTTGGCGCATCGACGCGCCACCTGAACGAGACTCTCGAACTAGTTCCACGTTTTTGATTGGTCGAATGAATTTGTGTGTTCCTCGAGATCCACGATTTTAAACCGCGTGAACACTCAAATAGGGAGACTTGTATCTACCTTTTTTTTTACAGGATATTGCATAAACCGTAGTAATAAGGTAGTCAATTCCCTTAATATCCATATGAAGCTTTGGAAATAATTAGAGTAAGCAAATCAAACTTTAAAAAAAAACCACGAACGTGGGTAACTACAGAAATATAAGTTTGCTAAAAGGATGTTGTTCTGTAAAATAAAAGATCCAACAGAGGATTGAAACTTTCACCAAATATTCTTCGAATTATTAAAAAAATATTTCTCCTCAGGCAAAAATCGTTTTGCCGTCCGGAATTGGTAAAAAATGTCATTGAAATTGATGATTTTAACACGCAAAGCATAGACGCATGGCCTATATTAATTTTTTGACATCGATGGAGGTCTAACACATGCATGAAACTTTGCTAACAGTTAAAAGACTCTAAAAGACATATTCTCAAAAAAAAATGAAATTTTTTGACCGTCTCGATCCATGTTTATTTTGACGAAAACTGTAAAATTTTCGAAAGTATGAGGTGTGTGGTGGGGGGAACGCTCGCGACGTGACAACAGCGTAGCTGGTTCGGCGGAGGGGACAGCGCGTTACTTGTGTTACGTCCTATGCGTGAGCGACCGTTTGCAGGAGCATCAGGGAGCTAGTATAGGTGTTGGGATCAAAGATCACGTAAAAGGTATTGGGTTCTTGCCACTTTAAGGTGCTAAAGCACGCCTATTTGCGTTTATGTCCCTTGGTCGATAGTTAAGGTGAGGATCACAACTAGATACTAGGTATGTTGATTCGGAAAACTCACTCCTTCTACGTGAGTCTGGTTGAAGCTACTGGGTAAAAGGTTTAAGGGTTTGAAATCAAGAGAAGAAAAATATAGATTAACTCAATATAATGAAATGATAAGCGGGAGTACAAGTAACTGTCACAGTTATATATGGTAGTGAGTGTACATTAATCTACTAACTAGATCAAATCTGAATACTATTGTAGGTGTGATCGTCAGCTTTTCGAATTACAAAGATATATATATTAAGGTGTAAGAGTGTGAGTTACTTACCGGTGGGTGAGCAGAGAGAGAGAGAGAGAGAGAGAGAGAGAGAGAGAGAGAGAGAGCTCGGTACTCGTGGATAGTGAAATAGATGTGGTTGAACAGGAGATTCTTGGTCCAGCCCTAAGGTGGACACTCGCCTAGACGAATGCGTTACAATATGCCAAGAAATGAGTTCTTTTCGCGTGGACGCCCGGCACTGAGGTGATGCACTTTTCGCTTGGGCCCTAAGGCAAGCTAGATCAAAATAGGCCCTAAGGTATCTGATCGGCACAACACTTAACTGGCGCGGACAATCGGCTCAAGACTCCAGAAAGGATACTACTCTACCAGAGGATTGATTAGTAACTGCCGATGATCGGTATTGGAATTCATGAGGAAGATTTCGATTTTGGAGGGGACTGAATGCAATGTCAGGGGAATTTGGATAGGTATTGCGGCATGATCGGGGCGATTGAACCCTGTTGTTCGATCGAATTCTCATTACAGGCCTTCGATCGCGGATTCTTCGTTGGATTAGTGCATGGTCAGGGTTAACTTGGTGGTGAGGAGGGTGCGAAAGTGATGGGTAGGAGTTCTGCTGTGTGCGGTATTCGCGGTACTGTGGTAAAATGCTCTTTAAGCACCTCAATTCTAGGTATCCTGCTCAACATTGTTGCGCGTGCCGTTCTCGTTCTTCGTTCTCCTGTGCTCTCTCTTTCTTCCTGCTCGTCCACCTGCAATGTTGCGGTGTTGGTGTGATTTATGGAAGTATGTGAGAGTATGAGGTATCGTGTAAGGTATAATATAAAATGATATCCCTGAATTATTAATATATATATACGTAATCTATGGTTTATAATAATTAACCCATGTTCGTGGAGGATCGGTTACATCTATCGTGATCTCTGACCTTTGCTAAAGGGGTACTGAGGGGTGCTGAGGGGGGGGGGCGATGGGGCTGCGTTGCGTCGGACGTAACACTTGCACATATACATATGTCTGTTTGGCCGCTGAGCGTAATGGGGCAGTCCGATGTTGCCAGCTCGTTTACCGTATTAGTGTGTGCTTGTCGGTGCACACCATTTGTGCGTGTGCGTAGACCAATCCGAAACAAAAGTTTGTACTGTTCGTCGTACTACGCGCAATGGCATTCATGCTAGCGGTACGGTATAACTTTTTGGTGAGATTGTCACCGAACAACGTCCTTAAGGGGTCGAACCTGCAAGCTAATGTTTTTTAAAAAAAAAAAAAAACTTATACCTTGGGGTGTCACAGCATTGGAATTCTAAGCTAAACTAACCTAACGAAACCTAACCTAACCTAACAATATAAACAATTTTATTAACAATAAAAAATATAAACAAATTCGGTGTGAGAGTCACCTTTATGGGCCTCACAACAGTCATTACGCTGGAAAAACTTTAAGGTCGGACTCCAAACAGCCATAAGACCTCGAATAAGCGTGTTCGTAAAAGAAATCGACTCCAAAGTATGCGATAGCCAAATTTATGGTGAGATGAGACAAATAGTGTATCTGCTTAGAAATTGTTAGTTTCATACATTTTTGAGTAACCTGATTCAATTTAGTAATTTTTTTTATTCAAGCCTACGGAAAGATAATTGTATTTTTAATATCTCGAATTATCAGTATGTTCTGATGTAAAAAATAATTCAGAATTAAAATTATACCACGACATAATTTTCTGATAATTCGATGTATTAAAAATGTTACCTTTACATAGCCTTGAATGGTAAAAATTAAATGAAAATAATCCCTAACCAGATACATTATTCGTTTCATCTCACTATAGAAAATAATTGGTTCATTTTTATATGCTCATCATTATTTTTATGCCCGAGATTTATAAGTGCATTTTTATTTTTGGTAATTTTCCGTAATGCCTTCTTTATCCGTCTAAATATTATTTATGCTATTAAAACATGAAACAGCGTAACATAGGTGTTTGTCACAGGTAGGCTCTCGGGAAGAAGAAACGTTCGCTGATTCATGTACCAATTTATTGCATGTATACGATGTAATATAATCCAATATTTGTAGATTAACATTATCATGTATTTCATGAAACTTCAGTTAATTAGATGAACCAATAAGCATAGTTGATAATTCAAAAAAAAAGTGGTAATATGCGAGTTTTGAACCCGAGACTCTCGGACGTTAACTCAGCAGCAAGCACGTGTGTTATCGAGTCATTGTGTATATCAATTAGCAAACTTATATTTCTGTAGTTACCCACGTTCGAGGTTTTTTTTTAAGTTTTATTTGCTTACTCTATGATTTTCAGAGCTTCATATGGATATTAAGGGTATTGAATACCTTATTACTACGGTTTATGCAATATCCTGTAAAAAAAGGTGGATACAAGTCTCCCTATTTGAGTGTTCACGCGGTGTAAAATCGTGGATCTCGAGGAACACATCAATTCATTCGACCAATCAAAAACGTGGAACTAGTTCGAGAGTCTTGTTCAGGTGGCGCGTCGATGCGCCAAAACACAGCTCCAGATTAACACGCGTAGTATTACTATATATATACGACCAATCAAAAACGTGGAACTGCTTCGAGGGCCCTCCGCTAAGGTGGCGCGCCGAAACCAGAGAAAAATTGCGACCACCAAAAACAGGCCCATTGGCAATCTCCCTACTCATCTCTGCAGCCACGTGCTAACGTTATTGCGAACCCGACCAAAGAGGGATAGAGAAATAGAAAGAAAGAGACAGAGACAGAGAGAGACAGAGAGAGAGAGAGAGAGAGAGAGAGAGAGAGAGAGAGAGAGAGAGAGAGAGAGAATCAATTTATTTGATCTCGGCCGAGGGCCGCTAGACCACGAATAGATATACAATATGATATACAATATACAGGGTGTCCCAGAACTACCTGACCCGGTTGGTATGGCGGTGATCGGGAGGCTTCACTGATCACGAATATGACCTTCCTTTTGTCCGGAAGGTCATAGTTTTTAAATGGGAGCAGGTCAAAGTTGACCAATCAGAGGGAGGCGTCAAGAGAAACGTAGGCGCCTGCGAACTCTGAGTTTTCTTCCCTCGCTTTTGTTTTTCGGTGGCTACGGGCAGGATGACGTCAGCCAAAGACATGCTTATGGGATGTCACTCGCTGAAATCGGAGGTTCTCAGTTGAAAACTCAAGCAATTAATGAAAACTGCAATGTCCTATAATAATGCCACATGACTTACACAGATATCTCTGTGACGTCTTACGTATATTATCTTTATTTTGCTTTTCTTTTATTGATCTCCAGCGATTCGTGCTACATCCCGTTGACGACTTTTCATATGTATAAAGCATATTCCCTAAGAATTTATTATTCCCTGTACGATATAATACAGATCTTTTGTAGTAGGCAAATTCAAAATCTGTCACCTACAAGTATTACGCAACTTGGCGTGGCCGATAAAAGCGTTACACGTATCTATTATTTTCTCTCTTAGAGCCCATACTATGTCAGTATTAAATACCTTCCATGCTTCTCTAGCTTGATTTTACGATTAATGTTATTATTGCAAGACTAAAGATATTTGCAATAAAGTTGCATATCGTACAGGGAATAATAAATTCTTAAGGAATATGCTTTATTCATATGAAAAGTCATTAACGGGATGTAGCACGAATCGCTGGAGATCAATAAAAGAAAAGCAAAATAAAGATAATATACGTAAGACGTCACAGAGATATCTGTGTAAGTCATGTGGCATTATTATAGGACATTGCAGTTTTCATTAATTGCTTGAGTTTTCAACTGAGAACCTCCGATTTCAGCGAGTGACATCCCATAAGCATGTCTTTGGCTGACGTCATCCTGCCCGTAGCCACCGAAAAACAAAAGCGAGGGAAGAAAACTCAGAGTTCGCAGGCGCCTACGTTTCTCTTGACGCCTCCCTCTGATTGGTCAACTTTGACCTGCTCCCATTTAAAAACTATGACCTTCCGGACAAAAGGAAGGTCATATTCGTGATCAGTGAAGCCTCCCGATCACCGCCATACCCACCGGGTCAGGTAGTTCTGGGACACCCTGTATATAGTAAGAAAACATAGTATTATGAGCAGGGAATTAATAGTAGAGAATTAAGAATAGCTTAATAACTAATAATAGGTAACTATAAGTAACTGGTTACTTATACACAACTACGCCAAGCATAGCAGTAGCCTAATAGCAAGTAGTTGGTGATTATCAGCACTACTGGAGGTCAAGGAGATGGGCTTTTAATTTAGTTTTGAATCCCGCCAGAGAGTGTTAGTTTTTTAGGTACGCAGGTAAAGAGTTCCAAGAGAGCGGAGCCCAGACAGTAACGGAATTTCTATAAAGCTCAGTACGGTGAGCGGGGACAATGGGGTTGGACGGATGAGAGCGTAGACCTCTATTTGCCACATCTCCCACAGTTGTAAGAGACCTAGCGAAATAGGCAGGATGGCCAGAGTGGAGAAGCTTATGGACTAGGCAGAGAAGAAGGAATAAGCGACGGTTTTCAGTTTTCAGCCAGTTCAGTTTGTGATAATAGGGCGAGATATGATCGTCCTTACGAAGGTCGAAGATAAAACGTACGCACGCATTAAGTGTTCGCTGCAGTTTAATATTTAGAGTGACTGATAGGTTGCCATACACAAGGGAGGAGACTAGTCCCGCTGACGTTTAAGCGAGAATAACATTCGGAACACCTTGCCGCAAGTATGGCGGACGTGATCATCCCACGCAAGGGTGTGGGAGATAGTAATTCCCAGGTTCGTAGCCGATGTTATCCATTCAATAGGAGTCGAACCAACGGAGAAGTTAGGCGGATTGATACGAGAGACGTCATTTATATAGCGGGCACTACCTAGAAACATGGCCTTAGTTTTAGCAGGATTCAGAGACATACAATGTAGATCAGTCCAGTGTTGAATAGCCACTAAATCCGCTTGAACCTGCTCCAGAGCCGCAGGTAGGTCATCTGGTTTAAAGTGACAGTAAAGCTGGAAGTCGTCCGCATACACTGCATAATGGCAAAAACTAAGGACCGATGGGAGACTTCGTATATAGATATTAAATAGGAGCGGTCCGAGCACCGAGCCTTGTGGAACACCCGAGATAACGGGCATACTAGGCGATTGCTCCCCTGAAGGTAGGTGAACTGATTGGGAGCGATCAGTTAGATATGAATCAAACCATCGCAACGCAGGGGGCGAAAGCCCAGTATCACGTAGTGTACGCAGCAGTTTGCAGTGGCATATAGAGTCAACCTTCGAGAAGTCGATGAGGACAAGGATTGTCAGCTCACGCCTATCCGCCGCGTGGCGCACATCATCAAGAATTCGGAGTAAAGCCGATTGGGTATTATATCCAGGCCGAAAAGCAGACTGCAGAGGGTCAAACAGATTTTTGGTTGAGAGGTAATCCAACAGTTGAGCAGCCACAATTTTTTCGAGTACCTTCGAGATGGAGCATACGAGTGATATCGGACGGTAATCCGCAGGTGAGATAGATGCCGAAAAAGATTTTGGAATAGGGCGGATTATCGAGCACTTCCAGGCTGATGGGAAGACACCGTGTGATAGTGATAAGTTGATTAGGTGAAGTAGGAGAGGAAAGATTTCCCGAAGCCCAATACACCAGTCGGCAGTGGATAAACCATCCGCTCCTTTTCCCTTAGACCCTATTTTAGTGATGACGTCAAGTAGGCAAGCCGGGTCAACATCCCTAAAGTAGAAATTGGAGTCATCAAAGCTGCTAGGTGGAAGTGCTATATCGGTTGACCCTTCGACATCTTCATGATGGTGAAACGCACCAGCAAAACAGTTGGAGAAGTCGCAGGCTGTCAAATCAGCTGGTAGTACCAGAGATGAATAGGGAGATTGCCAATGGGCCGATATTCTTGAAACCAATTTTATTTGAGAGTAAACGCGCCTCCTGAGCGGGGGCCCGTCGAACCGTACCCACGTTTTTGATTGGTCGAGTATATATAGATATACTACGCGTGATATTCGTGAGCTCCGTGAGACGCATGGACTATAACGGGTGGCACTTTAAAGCGTATGTTTGCTATTGTCGACGCGTCACCTAGACGGAGAAGCTTCGAACCATACCCACGTTTTTGATTGGTCAAGCGTATGTATCAGAGTACTCTAGCAAACTCGAAACGTGTATAACAACTGAAATACAGTTTTCCCAATCCGTACATCACGGTAACCAAACATCATACGTGCATGGTAACGAGTCAACGCGCGAGAGTCTCGGGTTCCCGACCCGATTATTATTACTTTTTTTTTATTCATGAACAATGCTTATTGAACCTATTAATTAACTTGGAATGTAGCAAATGCATGATTATATTATACTATATACATTTTATTATATTATACAGTCGTGTCTATTTTTATGCCGTTGATACGTTCCACAGAAACCAGCATATAAAAAATATAAGTAAAGTAGAAGGAGGAACCCGGAATTTTCATAAACCTTCAAAACCGCATTAAAAAGCCATCTGCAAATGGATTTTACCCATTGAAATGCTATATGTAGACATATATTCCGTATATAAGGATCGGGAGGCACAGAATACATGGGTATGTCCAGTCTATTGACATATAGTGTGGACTACGCGATCCCTACCTTAGAATCTTTGAAAAAGTGTCCGCTCAAATAAACAAAGAGGAAATGAGGTGGCGGCCAATTGTTCTCCTTTTCTAATGTTCCCATTGCCTATGTTTTCTATACTCTCGTACTACGGCTGCTGGTTAGAAGAAGATGGGGCTTGGCCACCACCAGTTGCTATCTTCTTCTTTCATCCGACCATTTTTCCTATGTCTATGCGTAGTCCATACTATGTGTCGATGGACCAGTCTATTTGTACTCATAAGGGGATGAAACGGAATGGGGTATGAAGTTCCGAATGAGCCTTCGTAGTGATGAAACCTCATGCCATGCTCAAGTTCTACAGACCAATGGGCAGCCGATTTTGAGGAAAAGAGCCCTAAAGTTTGTATGGGAACTTATATATCTAAAGGTGTAACTTACCTAGAAGTGGGTTGCCGGGCGAAGCGGTAGCATGTCAGCTTGGTAAGCCAAGGGTTCCGTGATCGAATCTCGGTGTTCGTGAATTTTTATTTCACGAACTTTTTTGCATTTTATTTCTGAATTTGATTAATATTATAATAATAATCATGCAAATATTTGTTGTCATTACAATTCTATTATTTTTGCTTCTTGTTGTAAATAATAAAAATCAGATTGTGAAAATATGTAAATACAAATACAATTCCTATTCCTAGTTTTCTTGACTGTATTATTCCTCTATACACAATATTTTATATATTATACTCCATATAAATATTTTACAGCGGTAGTTATTGCGAACAAGTTTTCAAAATTTTATTACTTTCGTTATAATTTAATCGCAAAAATAATAAAATTGTAATGACAATACATATTTGCGTGATTATTATTACAATATTAAACAAATTTAGAAATAAAAGGCACAAAAATTCATGAAAAAAAAAAAGTTTACAAGCAGAGACTCGAACACGAAAACTTAAAAAGTCAGAAGGCTGCATGTTCAATTTTTTTTACATCCATTTTTTTTTAATTGTTATGAGTAGTTATTGAACTTTATAAATAAATTTTACAAAAAGTATCAAAAAATTTAAATAATTTTTTCAATGTAAAATTCCTTTCACTCCAGAAATTTACTTTGTTGTTGAAGACGATGTGCTATTGAAAACTAATATCAGAAGACATTAAACAATTAATGTATGTTAGTAAAACTAGGACTTCTTTAAAAATGTTGATAAATGTGAGAAAAATGGAATTTCACATTGAAAGAATGATTTAAGTTACTTATTTTTTGATAATTGTTGTAAAATTTATTAAGGTGTTCCTATGGACAGCTTGAGGGGGTTCGGGATGCGAGCAGGTTTTCTTTGATAATACACCGTGTCGCCTGGCGACTACCAACGTACAGGCAACATTTTATAGCAATTTTAGAAATATAAATGAATCGCTAGATAACGATAAAATCTTTTTAAAATCTTTTAAATTTGAGATATTATTTGCATTCGACTATATACCTAAAACTGTCGCAAGATTCTGGGACCGCGGCGAGTTGTGCAGTAGCTCAAGTAGTGAAGCCCATCAGTGGCGGCGAACATTGTAGCCGAGAGTAAGTAAAAATTATCTATAAATAAGTAATAACTACGATAAATTCATTATATATATTTTTGATCTGTTTTCAGAAGAAAAAATGAAGCGTAATTGGCGGTGGAGCCGCCGCGAATGAGAGACAATATCATGATTCAAAGGAATCGTGCAAACCCCTTACGCCCGGGGTTTATCCCAGACGAAAAAGGCCCCAAAAGGAACAAGTACTACCACCCCTGACGGCCCCGAGCGAGCTCTAAGGGTAGTTGTAGATGCTTTGCTGGATCGGTTTAAGTAAAATTATTGTAAAAAAATAAAAATATATAAGAATTACAAATAATTAAATAATAATAATTAAAATTTAATAACTAATAATGTTTTTTATTTAATAATTTAATAATTTTAAATAATTCCGGCAATCAACACTACCCCACGTGAAAGCGCAGCTCGGGGAGCCTCACAGTCACGGGACTTTTTTTTTTGTAATATTTTACAGATAATTGTATGGGTAGTTTATGCTTTGTTTTGACTCCCGTGCGTTTTCATCATTTGCTTCTTGCTTCTCGAAAGTGGCAGTTTTCTCGCTCTACATTTCGAAGCAAACAGCAAATAATTATAAGCTATCAGGTATGGATAAAAAAGCAAAAGAACGAGAGTGTACGATTTTTGTGCTTATCGAGGTGCGTATGAGAAGCAAAATAGCCACGAACTGCAGGTTGTACAGATTCCCAAAGAAAAACGATCCTCGACTGGCTATATGGATTGAAAATGCTGGTAAGTTATTAAGAATTAAACATATTGCTTTCTAATTATTGTAGTGAATATAACAATTGTAGATTGTATAAAGGTGGAAAGATCCTATCAATTGAACCCTAATATTACAGAGCGATTAAGTTATTTTTTGCCAATATTTTCATACGTGAAATGTCATTACCTGTCACCTGTAATTATCTGTTAATATATAAATATTTAAAAAATTGTATACAGTAATGCGCAATTGAAGTGGAACACTTTAATTTGTTTACATATCTGTGAAAGTATGACGGATTTCGAAAAACCAAAGACATGTTTTTTAGGAAATTTCCTTCCCGTTTGAATGGTTAAGGTTTTATCCCGATCGGATACAAAATGGCCGAATGGCAGGGGTTGAAGTGAAAAAGTGCGTTTTGGAACTTTTTGAAAAATTCGAGATCTAGTAGTTCCGGAAGGAAATTTATATTTCTAATTAGGGCACGAGAGAGAGCATCCTTCGGCATTAAAAAAACACCCCCATTGAACCCCTGTAGGATCACGCTAGGGGGAGTTACACCCCCTTGAAGTGAAAACACTTAAATGGCCATAACTTCCGAACGCGCCGGCCAATCTGGTCCAGTTTTTGCATGATCTCATCTTTAATGATACTGCAGATTCTCACAAAATTACTGTTGGGAGATGATCCCGTGACGGAGATCTCGAGCTTTCGCAAGCGCACCCGAAGCTTCCCCGCCATTTTTCATTAGGAAAGCGATGAAATAGAAGTTTCATTTTTATCCACGTTGTAGCTGAGATTTCAACGATTGAAACGCGCTTTTAAACATCCAAATACGAGTACGCTAAGGGGTGTAATTATCCGTTTGAAAAAACGCCTAAATTTTGCGAGTTTCGCTCGAGGCGCTCGGGGGTCTACTACCCTACCACGCGCGCCAAGCGGTTGTCCCGCGAGCGCCTCGAGCAGAACTCGCAAAATTTAGGCGTTTTTTCAAACGGATAATTTAACCCCTTAGCGTACTCGTATTTGGATGTTTAAAAGCGCGTTTTAATTGTTGAAACCTCAGCTACAACGTGGATAAAAATGAAACTTCTACTTCATCGCTTTCCTAATGACAAATGGCGGGGAAGCTTCGGGTGCGCTTGCGAAAGCTCGAGATCTCCGTCACGGGATCATCTCCCAACAGTAATTTTGTGAGAATCTGCAGTATCATTAAAGATGATATCATGCAAAAACTGGACCAGATTGGCCGGCGCGTTCGGAAGTTATGGCCATTTAAGTGTTTTCACTTCAAGGGGGTGTAACTCCCCCTAGCGTGATCCTACAGGGGTTCAATGGGGGTGTTTTTTTAATGCCGAAGGATGCTCTCTCTCGTGCCCTAATTAGAAATATAAATTTCCTTCCGGAACTACTAGATCTCGAATTTTTCAAAAAGTTCCAAAACGCACTTTTTCACTCCAACCCCTGCCATTCGGCCATTTTGTATCCGATCGGGATAAAACCTTAACCATTCGAACGGGAAGGAAATTTCCTGAAAAATATGTCTTTGGTTTTTCGAAATCCGTCATACTTTCACAGATATGTAAACAAATTAAAGTGTTCCACTTCAATTGCGCATTACTCTATACGTTTATTCATTTAGATAAGTAAATCATTACTTCATTTTTAAAGCCACGATGACTTTTATCGTAGAGAAATTTGATTTTTCTAACGATATTGATAATGACCTCGTCTATAGAGTTCGCTATATTGACAGGTAATGACAGGTTACAGGTAATGAGACATTTCACGTATGAAAATATTGGCGGGACAATTGTTTTTTTATGTAAGCCGTTACGATACACGGAATACGGAATACGGAAGACAGTTGCTAGGGTCTTCGTAGTTCACGGATCTCGAAATGGAGGATCGAGCATGTCCCGACTCTCCCGTTCCGTGAACCGTAACAGCTTACGTGAAAAAACAATTGCTCCGTCAATATTTTGACATATAATGACATTTCACGTATGAAAATTTGAAATAATCACTTTAGAAAAATTTTATAAATTAAACATTTTTATTTCTTTTTATCTTTTCTTATAAATTCATTTGAAACGATCCAGTAGCGCTTCGACTACCACCCTTAATGCCCGCTCGGGGCCGTCAGGGGTGTTGTTTGTTTTTTTTTATGAACCCCGTCCGTAAGGGGTTTTAGTTTTACCGGATTCCTTTGTAATCGCCGCGTGGGCCTTCCTCTCTCGGCGTTTCCATCGCCAGTTACGCTTATGTTTTTCTTCTGAAAACAGATCAAAAATATATATAATAAATGTATCGTAGTTATTACTTATTTATAGATAATTTTTACTTACTCTCAGCTGGCTGCCCTCCGCCACTGATGGGCTTTAATTTTTGAGGTCCTGCCGCCGAGGTACTCGCCCTGGCCTCAGAATCTCTGCAGGCAATAAAAAAATGATTATGAAAGCTATATTCCTTATAAACTGTAGTTTCAAACTTACATCAACTCGCTATTATCCACGAGAGCAGCCAGCTTCTCGACCTCACAATCAAATGTAGACTCATCTTTTTTTTTCAGCCTGCGAAAAACAACAAAATTTATTTATTATTATATCATTAGATGTTGTTCGACATTATTATGTGCTATGCAAAAGAAAGAAGGCTTACCATGTTTTCTGACATTTTGAAAAAGGCAGAATGAAGATCGGGTAACCAGTACGGGAATGATGTTGGCGTAGTAGGTAGTGACTAGGCGATGCGCGGTGGTAGGTGGTGTAAAAAAAAGATGTGTAGATGCCCAATCACAAACGAGAACTCGGATAGCAGAAATTAAGGGCGAGCGGGGCAGTACGGGGACATGTAATTTTTTTGACAAAACAAACTATTTTCCTTTTTTTTTTTACGAATTAATATCGTTGATAATTTTTTATAAATAAGAAGTAGTTTTCTCCGTTTTACAATAATCTAATGGCAAGATTCGTTGATTCTTCCGACCAAGCCTGTCGGTCGGTAGTTCGCTTGTAATTTCGATCCATTTATTTATACTTTTTATATTATACGAGTACTTAACGATTCAATATGGCTTTTTTATACCTTCCACAGTCACTCTTATGCGTCAGCAGCCCAGCAGCAAACTCAATGTTTTATATGGCGGCTCGACCATTTCTGAGATTTCCTGATGATGAGAAATTTAAAATGCTCAGTAGTAATAGATCCGTTATAGCGAGACCTGGGGGCGTGGTTAAGTAGGGGTGGGGGTGAGTCCCAAAAGTATTACGGTTAAAATTTTTTCGTTTCAAACTCGACGCCCCCAAAAGTTTAGCGAATGAAATTTTTTCGTTTCAAACTGACCGCCCCAAAAGTTTAGCGAATGAAATTTTTTCGTTTCAAACTCGACGCCCCAAAAGTTTTACGACTGAAATTTTTCAAAAATGGGAAGTGGGCATTTTTCTGTACGAAAACTAAGCGGTAGCAGTAAAACTATCAGCCAAAACGATATGTCGGGAAGTAAAAAGGAAAATTAAAAGAGAAGCCGACATCTTGATAAAAAAGAGGCGCCGTCCAGTCGCTGAGACATTTTTTGTGCAACGAAAATTTTCTCGAATCTTGGAAAAGAACTGCAACGAATGGCTAGGATTTTCTGGAGCCTTCACATTTCAGCCAGACAGTCTAACGCTCCTAGACGACCACGTGTTTCGTAGACAAAGAGTTTCAACCCACAATAGTAAGGGTAGCTACCTAAGTAAAAATTAGGATTGACTTTAAGATATGGGTCAAAAATAAATTAGGTTTGTAAACGATATGTCGGGAAGTAAAAAGGAAAACTAAAAGACAAGTCGACATCTTGATAAAATAAGAGGCGCCGTCCAGTCGCTGAGATATTTTTTGTGCAACGAAAATTTTCTCGAATCTTGGAAAAGAACTGCAACGAATGGCTAGGATTTCTGGAGCCTTCACATTTCAGCCAGACAATCTAACGCTCCTAGACGACCACGTGTTTCGCAGACAAAATATTTTATGACAGACGATTTCCAGTTTCAAAATTCTTCAAGGTGATTTTACGACTTTCGTGATACAAAAAGTATGACCGTTTAAGGGTTGGAAACTGTCTTCTAATTCCCGCTGGTATGAAAAAATGTCTGAAACCTACCTACGCCACCCGCAACCCCCACCACCTCACTATTCTAAACGTACTCTCATATAAACCCCTCCTCCGCTTTTGAATTCAGTAATGGTATAGCAGTACCCCCATCGATATCACGGTATCACTATGGCAGAATGTGATAAAAATTTGAAAAGAAAAAACAGTGAAAACAACGACAATAATGTCGCGGGAAGAAAAATTCAACGTGTGGGTTTAAACACACACATTGATAATGGTAAGTACATTTTAAGAACTTTTCGGTAGGTAAAATGTATATTAATACAAAATTGCATCTTCCTAACGAATAATGTTTTCACTTGCTAGACAGGACTGACGATGGGGCTATACAGTCAGAACTATACAACATCGTTAGCAATGAAATTGAAGAGGCTATCGAAATTGAGCGGATAAAACGATTTCTACAAGCTGGTCATGATAATGACATCATGAATAACGACGAGAACAACTCATGGATCGATCTGGAGGATATCATCGGTGAAGACACTACGTTAGTACATCAGATAGGCGGAGGCGCAGAAGATTCTACTATGTTGCCTGGAGGTAGAGTTAAAATTGTAGATCGGTCAACGAGACACTTTCAAAGATTTAGACTCGACGGAACGTGTACAACATTTAAAATTCAGGCTCCTGAAAAAGATGTAAATCCTATGACCTGGTTGAGAGAAGCTTTTGTAGATCTACATAGGCATATGATAGAAAATCAGGGTGAACCTTCAGATCTTGTAGGAATTACATTTAATTCTCCGGGATTTTCCCAAAACCGAGCAGCAGGCCTTTCATTCCGTCCTGCGCAAGACTGTAATTTCGAGCATCTCTGGTCGCTCGTAGAAAAAGTTGCTCAAAGTGGGCACGATGTTGCCATCGATGAGTCCTTCATGATAACAGTTCAAAGAGTTCAAATGATTACTGGCAAGGGTCGAGTTACGGTGGGCTCCTATGATCGTTTCACTCTAAGCAAGAAATCTATTGTTTTAATTACCAATAATGATAATTTATGCCTACCTCGAGCACTCGTTGTAGCCTTAGCGCATTATAAGCGTGGGGATAGTCGTGCAGGGGCGTTTCATAACGAATTTCGTAGATTAGCTCATTCTAGACTAAATAACAAATTACAACTTGAGGCTGCGCGGAAATTGATGACAGAGGCCGGAGTAGAAATACCTCCCGAAAATCGAGGTATGGGGCTAAGAGAACTTGCCATTTTTCAAAAATTCTTTAATCCTCAAGGCTTAGCAATAGAGGTCTACGAACCTAAAGAACTGGGTGGTCGTAAATTGAAACCCGTATATGACGGTCGTAGTGAAGTTTTAAAGCACGGTGCGGATCTGTCGGGTACCATGCGTTTGATCCTTAACGAAAATCATTTTGACGTAATACTGAACATGACCGGCGCTACCGCGATGAAAAAATTTTGTTACGCCTGCCGGACCACTTATAACAGAGAACATAGATGCGAGGGAACGTGTCCATTGTGTCGAGCATCCCCTGCTTGTAATAATAAGATGTTAGGTGTTAAATGTTTGAAATGTCGGCGTACATTTCATGGTAACGATTGTCTTGCTAATCATCTCAAACGAAACTCATATGCTAAGTCAAAATCTATATGTGACGCAATAAAAAATTGCGAGTATTGTGGAATATCAATCATGACTAAGAAAAGGCTTAAGCATAGATGTTACGAACGCTTTTGTCATACGTGTCGTGTTAATAGGCCGCTGAGACATTGGTGTTACATATCACCTCTAAAGAAAAATATTCAATTAGCCAAGCAAAAAGAAAACGCCCCTGTAAAAGAAAATCTTTTTGTATTTTACGATTTTGAAACGATGCAGGTTCGCGAGCAGGTGGGAAACCCGGATGTTAAAGTTCACGATGTTAATCTTTGTGTAGTTCAAAAAGTATGTGAAAAATGTATGTACAATAATGACATGTCCTACCTCTGTAGTTATTGCGGTATTCGTCAATTCGTTTTTGATCATGAACCCTTAAAACAGTTTATAGATCTCGTTATAGATATGAAAGATTTCAAACAGGTGATATGTATAGCACACAATGCTCGAGGGTTTGATGCTCAATTTGTACTGAAATATATTGTAGAGACACTGAAAATAACTCCACAGATTATATTGAACGGTACTAATATCCTTGAGATTTCTTTTGAAAAAGTTAGATTCTTGGATTCTTTATGTTACTTAAGTATGCCACTTTCCGGATTTTCCAAAACTTTTAATCTCGCTAGTTCATTAGTTAAAGGATATTTCCCCCATCTATTTAACAGACCTGAAAATCAGCACTATGTCGGACCACTACCAGACGCATTGTTTTATTCCCCTGACACGATGAAGATTGTAGATCGTGCAAAATTTTTTACCTGGTACGATGAGCTTGTCAAAGCTGAATACGTGTTTGATTTTGCTGCCGAGATTAAACGATATTGTATATCGGACGTGAATCTTTTGAGACAGGGTTGTTTATCTTTTCGTAAGATGTTTATGGAGATCACTGAAATCTGTCCGTTTGCGAAAGCTGTAACCATCGCATCCGCATGTAGTGTTGTTTACAGAACTAACTTTTTAAAACAAGACAGTATCGGCATTATCCCCAAGAGTGGTTATAGAGGATTTGATAACCAGTCGATCATCGCATTAGAATGGTTTGCGTGGGTTGAGCATGAACGCGGATATCGCATAGAGCACGCAGGTCGTGGTGCTGAAAAGGTATTACCCGGTGGTTTGAAGGTAGATGGATATTATGAAACAGATAGTGGAAAAACAGTATTTGAATTCCACGGATGTTGGTTTCACGGTTGTCCCAAATGCTATCCTAGCGATCGGGATAAAGCAAATATTGTTAATGATGTGTGGTTAACTTTGAATGAGCGATATGAACGCACCATGTTAAAGTCATCACGCATTAGAACATTAGGTTATCATTTAGAAGAAATCTGGGAGCATGAATACCGTCATTTACGAGCCACGGATAACAAGTGTAAAAACTTTATCGAACACGCGGCGCCACCAGTTTTAAAAAAGAGTCGCCTCGCTCCGAGGCATGCGTTCTACGGGGGCCGCACGGGTAATACTCGAACGTACTATAAGGTTAACGATGGAGAACAGATTCGATACCTCGATGTTACTTCGCTCTATCCCACTGTAAATAAATACGACAAGTTCCCCGTGGGACATCCTGTAGTGTATATAGATGAGGAGTGTAAACAGGTTACAGGCGATGATAATGACATATCAAAAGTTGAAGGACTGATAAAATGTACAGTTTTACCACCGAGAAATTTGTATCATCCTGTTTTACCTGTAAGAATGCATGGTAAACTAATGTTTGCGCTATGTCGTTCTTGTTGTGATGAGTTAAATCAGAATCGTTGTACACATGAAAATTCGGAAGATAGGACTTTTACAGGTGCGTGGGTTTCTGTTGAACTTCAAAAAGCAGTCGGTATGGGTTATATCATCACGAAAATTGAAGAAATATGGCAATACGAGGTTAGTCAGTACGACCCTAGTACACGTATAGGTGGTTTGTTTGTCGATTATATTGATACATTCTTAAAGGTAAAACAGGAATCTTCGGGTTGGCCTATAACGTGCATCGATGAGGAGAGCAAACAGAAGTATCTAGATGATTACAAAAAGGTTGAAGGAATTACACTCGAACGTGAGCGCGTAGCAAAAAACTCAGGGCTGCGAGCCGTTGCAAAATTATGTTTAAACTCATTCTGGGGAAAATTTGGTCAACGTGAGAATCAAGCAAAAACAACGGTCGTAACTGATGGCAAAACATTCCTCGAGACAGTTAGCGATCCTAAGAAAGAGATACTTAGTGTTCTCCCGGTAAGCGATGATGTGGTATATGTTAACTGGTGTAACGTAGATGATACTATCGAGCCCTCGAAAATTACGAACGTTGTGATTGCCGCGTACACAACAGCTCAGGCTAGACTACGACTGTATGCTCTTCTTGAGAAGATTGGTAGACAATGCTTGTATTACGATACGGATAGTATTATTTTCATTCGATCGGACACTCCTGATTCTAAAGATTTAGAAACAGGGACGAATTTAGGGGATTTAACCGATGAGTTAGAAGATTACGGAGAAGGTAGCTATATAAGCGAGTTTGCATCGTGCGGTCCCAAGTGCTATGCGTACAAAGTTGAAACCCCTAAAAGTGTTACTAATTATATTTGTAAAGTTAAGGGTATTAGTCTTAACTATGCAAATACGAAAAGCATCAACTTTGACACATTAAAATCTTTTGCAACTACTGGTATCTCGCCCGAAGGAGACGAAGAGGTGGTTCTTTCTTATAAATCCTTAAGACGAACCCCAATGCACGATGTCATTACACGAAACGAAACAAAAACGTTTAAGAATAATTTTGTGAAGCGACGACTAGTTGATAACTACGATTCAGTACCATACGGTATGTTGTAAATTTATGTAATTTTAGACTATGGTAATGTCCTACGACTATGTACACTTTTTAAGGAATAATAAAAAGTAAATAAAGTGTTCACAGTCTTTAACGTTTTCCTTCTTAAACTGGGCGTGCACGATTTTTCACAAGACGGCTATCTAAAACTGTACCACCCCCAAAAACCCAAGGACCTATTGCATCACCCCATTGTGCAATAATAAGGAAAAGACTTGTAGGTCTGCGGAAGGGATGGTCACATTTTTTGACCACTGTGTGGTAGGGGTAGATCATCCTTTTTTATAAATAGTGGATAGAGATGGTACAGCACTTCAGTACTAGATACAGATATCCTAGAGACACTGCAACCAAACATAATGGAAAAAGATTTAGACAAAATTTTGCACCACCACCCGGCAACATCCTTCCTCAAGGATATAATGTGTGAAGAGTTTCAACGACCGGCTGGACCCGATAGAAATTCCAGAGTGCTACGCCGAATTTTTGAGAATGCGAAAATAGCAAAAATAGTGCAATGGTTTAAGAAGGGGTGCATGGCGCATCAGGGTACTATAAATCTATGCCTTGAAGCATTAAAAATTCGTGGTGAAGATCGCGATAGCCGAGTGCGGGTGATCAGAAACCGTGGTAAGTGATGCTCAAGTGGTGGCTCGTGTACCTCTACTTCTCTCTATCTAATAAAGTGCGTACTAACGTCATAAATTTATCCACAGCCATTCAAATAAAATCTTCCACCTCTATAACGACAACCGCCATCGTTCATGAGGAACCGGCGGTGCTATTACCAACGCCAGTTCCGTCGCCATCATCATCATCATCATCATCATCGTCATCGTCATCATCAGCTTCTCCACTAGGGCCAATACAGCCATCATCATCACCATCGTCACCACAACAACCATTATCATTTACTCCTCAGCCACAACGAGGCGTGAAAAGATTGTATGAGGAGGAGGCTGTAGAGACTAAGGATGGTAGGTTCTATAACTATATTATATATTTTTATTAACAAGAATTTCATTTAATACTTATTATTCCTGTTTATAGTAAAAAAACCCAACAATCTGGAGGATTTAGCCTTTATGCGACAACAGCTCGAGACTATATCTGCGCAGGTCGCGTCACTGCAAGAGAAAATATCGCAGCCTCCGGTTATCACGATATTCGACGATGAGGATGTCGTAATTAAAAAAGAGCCGACTTCGCCATCACCACCACCTATGGAGGAGGAACAGGCTGTAGATATATACCCTGAAAACAATATGCTTCTAATGTCTCCTGAGGTGCAGGAGGCATTAGAGCATTTACTAAATATCGACGAGGCTGTCAGAAATATACCTTTATAAGCTTGATGATAGCATAATAGTATAATATTAAGTAGTAAAAATAATTGTATAATAATATTAATAATAAAAAACATGTTTTATACTGTAATAACGTGTCCCTCTTTTACTCATCCTTCGCAAAATTACTCTCTTTAAACCTAAGGTGGGAATGTAGGGCCTAGTTGATAATAAAATAATAATTTTCGGGGTATAATATATATATATATTTATTATAAGTAAGATCGACAGCTTTGAGTACAATGATGTGTTTTATTGGTGTGTTTCTTAATTCTCCCGTAAAATTTTCTAACTATATAATCGTTCTTATTATAATTTGTTGAAAAAAAGTCTTGAAACTGCTGCATTGTGTATCCGCGGGACTTGTAATACAAAAACATCAGACAGTACTGCCCGCAAACTTGCGACTTGAGAGACTGCAACGGTTTTTGATTCCATGTAATTTTTCTTGAATTCGTTCTCATAGCCTCCTGATGATTCCTCACAAAAGGTTCTAACCCATAACTATCAAAGTATTCACATTCTCCTCGCTGATCGATATAAAATGCTACCCAGTGAGTGCCGGGTTTGTTATGAGGATCTGTATTCATAACTATAGCCGTCGGTCTATTAAGACGTAAGGGGATTCTGTCTGCTGGAAACACCCCCTTCGACTTAACTTGTATGCCCCGTAGAACTTTTTGAATCTCAGGTGTTGTCAACGCTTCTCGCCGTTTAAACATGCTTCTTGTTAGGTATGATGACTTACACAGTGTCAATGAAGAACTAGACATTTTCAGCTCTTGCACGTCTACATATTAACTCGACTAACTGGAATAATCGGCTATCACTTGTCGCGAGGAGTCTATTTCTATGATATTGTAAAATTCGGCATATACAATGCAGTTTATAGTAGCCTCCAGAGCATGAGCAAATCCCACTTCTATTCGGACGGTTCCATGCTTTATGAGATTCCAATGCATAGCACAAGATGCGCTCAAATCGGGTGTTAGATCAAACGCCGTGAAACAATGTCCGTTCGCATATTCCGTACGGCCAATGCCATTTCCTGTATTTCCGTAGTGAATACCAGTTCCCATAAAGAGAGTATAGTAGTTTCGGACTGATAACTCTTTATCATATGCAGGCTGAAGAGGTCTGCTGGGTATTTGAACGCCATCGATATAGAGCGATAGATTATTAATGTTGAAATGTTGGAAATTGAACGGATTTTTTGCAGGCGCTCCGTTGAAAGTCTTATTTGTGACAAAACCTACGATGATTCGTTTCGGTAATTGACCCATAAAAACATTGTCGAGAGTCTCTTGTTGTATACCGGATGGTATAGAAAGAGATTTTACTTCGACTCTTGTTATGGGGTACTTCGCCGGCGTCTGAGCCAGAGCTTTAGCGTGAGCTAAAAGAATCATTGGACTGATTTTCACTTTTCGCACGAGTAGCGTGGCTTCTGTGATATGGACCTTATAATCCCCAGTTCCAGATTGCATTAAGCAGAAATTATCTTTAGATCTAACAAGTCGTAGCTGCATGTCAACACCGTTTAACAAATATTTCTCCTGGTTGAAAACGTCACAATGTAACGGCCCAATGAGATCGAGTATTCTGCCATCTTTGATGGCACTTGCTAAAACACCAGCGTTACCGCTAGCAACAGATTTGGTAATGTCGTCAAAAGCACCTGGTGATTGGGGATAGTACAGGCCTGCCGTGAGGTGCGTATTTTTCGCTGTAGACTCATAGTTTAAAGTATTCTCAATGTATGCTCTGTATGGATATGTGTTACTCTGTGGTGATACCAGTTTTTGATTAAAAAATACATCCACTTGACTGAAGATGCTGTGTAAAAAATTATTGACAGGCGCCACTTTGTCTCCTGATGTAGGCTGGGCAGAGGGCTTTACCTGAACTTGCAGGTATAAAAAAGTATGAGCTAGATCAACATACTCATCTCCATGCCCTGATACAGAAAATTCGATCGGAGCATTATCGGAAAGTGATGAAACCGGTTTATAATGTATCCAATTGCCACTCTCAATAGATGTCTGCGTAGGCGGTATTTTAAAAAGATCCAGTTCTGTTTTTACACATTCACCTGAATGCGAATGTAGGAACGACATTTCTACTTTTACGATTATTCAAAAATATCTCGAGTTTTCTTGATAGTTTTTTTCTTGAATGTATTTTTTTTCTTGTTCGATGTTTTAGATTGCTTCTTCTTTTTCGTAATTTTATTTTTTGAATTACCTCCCGTAGTGAAACGTCTTCCCGGAGGTACGGTAACAAACTGACCGTTCCACTTTCGAGGTAATGATTTATAACCAGAACCTTTCATCAGGTCATCAAGTTTATCTACCGCTTTTCGTTTTAAATTTGCTTTTGATTCTTTAAATCTATTACTCAGCGCATCACGGAAAGGTGTCTTATTTTCGACATCGTTCACGACTCTAAGTCCTGCGTGAAGAGCCTCTTTTCCTACGGCTTTAAACCCTTTAGTAATTAGGGGCAGCGCCTGTCTAAATAATCGAGCCATAAACGATCCTAAGCCATGACCCCTCTGGTAAGGAGCACCGGCATATACAACGTCTACTCTACCGCCTACCTGGTTCAGGTAATATTCCTCATAAGCGTTCATAATGTCTTCAATTGTTGTGACGACGCCGAAAATGTAATGTAACCGTCAGTGTACCGTATTCAAATGGCGCTGGCCTACCAGCGTGATCGCTTATAACAGTTTCGATTGATTGAATTGGACCACCAACTATGGGGTAGTAATGGGGCATGGAGAAAGTCTTAGACTGGGTACTCCCAAAAGGATGTGTTTGAGCATCACATTCGACAATGCGTAAGAGCGGCGCATGAATATCGCTAACTACATGGGGAAGAATGATGTCTGAATATATAAAGAGCTGGCTCGGTAATCGTCGAGTGATACAGCCAGGATTTCCTGCTTTTACAAAGCTGGTGCCTGTAGAACTTAAGCTGAGTGTTGACATTGTAAATCCTAATATTTCGGTGAGGTCTTCTGGAAACTGTAGAATGTGTGTCTGTGGACAATTTTTGCAGACTCTCTGTATAAACACACGCCGTTCATTCTTGAATACTCCAATGTTGATGTGATCTCCAAAAAGCTTATCCATCAGGTCCGTTATAGACTTTAAATTTTCATATTCACCGCTAGGGAAAAAATGAATAGTATCGCTGACATTCACGGCGTTCGTCGTTTGAAGACTATCTTCTTCAGTATCTATTTTAATAGATTGTGGTGATAGTGTTGACGTGATATTTTTCTTAATACCGGCACCCCTAGCAGCGTGTGCTGTCTGAGAATGTTTAACTTTCCTTGGGTCATCAGTTGTTTGAAAATCCCTGCTTAGGGCCTTAGTATTCGAAGGCTTTTGAGGTTCTTTTACCGCTGGCGTCGCATCGATTTGCCTTATATAACTATCTTTGATAGCAATAAAAGTTATCGGTATTTGAGTTTCAACTAGAGCTGCTTCCCATTCGCCTTTCAAATTAATGGGATCAGGCAATTGTGTAGTGAATCGTGTTGTTGTGTTTTCTGGATAGTAAGACATTGAACTGTTCGAACATAGTGTTAAATAGAAATTTTCATTTACTTCCATGCTTCTATGCTATCGGCTAAAATCCACGAATTGAACTTTGAGGGATACCCCTTCCACTTGACTAACACTTGTCGACTACGACCTTTCCCCTTTGAGTCAATGATTTTATCTATAAGGAATATGTCGTCCTCCCTTTTTATTACCTTTTGTAATTCTTCTGCGTAATAACTGCCTGTAATTGTTTCACCGGCGAGATCCTCCAATGCGTATACAATAGGCCGTCGATGTTTAAGTATGCGTACTACTTTGAATATTTCCTCAGTCCAGTTGCTTTTATACCCTTTATCGAATATTCCTTTTTCTTTAGAAACTCTTACGGTATCGCCAACGTCAAATTTAGGACGCGAATCATAAGTTAAAAATTTACTCGTCATATTCTTATAAGCTCTGACTGCATTGTATAAATTAACATCTCTCGGCCTCATACGTATCGTTGAATGGATAGACGCGTTGTAACCCTTCACCAAGTCTTGAATTACGTCAATATATCGTTGACTATTTTTGTGTGTGAAGTATCTATACAGTTTTTCCATAAGAGTTCTATTAAAACGTTCAACTAAACTCGCTTTCGCGTCGGGATTCTGTGTAGTATAAAAATATACATTTTCATTTTCTAAAAATTTCTGAAACTTCTGTCCGACAAATTCTTTTCCTTTATCGGTCTGCAGGCTTTCAGGCTTCCGTTCACTATTCTCAAAAATATATTTAAATGCAGCGATTATAGAGTTATTTGTTTTATCTTTTAGTGGGACAACCCATGCGTACTTACTAAGAGCGTCAACGACAGTCAAAAGACAAGTGTAATCATCATTTAAACTTTTAAGGGATTGTAAAATAATTAAATCTGCTTGCCATAAATCATCGATGTTCGTCACATCGTAATGACTCCTGGAAAATTTTTTACGGATGGGTTTATGGAGGGTGTATGCATCAGTTTTTTTTAACCATTCATCAATATATTTTGTTTTGACTTTTTTATTTAAACATTTTTTCAATTTTACACTTCCACCATAACCTGCTGGATGTGCAGCGTTATAATACACTTGTTCAATCATTTCCTTTGCATAAGTTTCAAGGTCTTCCAAGTTTCATAGTTGGGGCTATATTTTCGCTGTTTAATTTCACGTGGTGTTACAAATGGTGTTGTACGATACTTCCGCTTGGCTTCGAACCCCCGTGGTGATGATCTTGCTACAGCTCTACCGGGCGTTCGATCTGGAGATGGTGATCGTGATGGCCTCTCAGAACTAACCGGTGTAGATCCCCGTTTTTTTTTCAAACCCTGATGTCGGTGAGGCGTACTGCCTGAAGATTTTATTCCAGTATCCGAACCACTGTGCTCAATTTGTCTAATTCCCGACACCTCGAGTTGCTTCTTCATGCGAATATAATTCAATATCTTTGAGTTTCCTATAAACTCATGCGGTATGTTACCTTTATGGCATACTTCGACAAACTGTTCCCAGCCGACTGGATTAGAGTTTTTTCTACTTCTCATAGCATCGTTAACTAAATCAATAATATTCGCTCCGGGTACCTCGGTGCCATCTATGAATACTTTCCCACTTGGTTTCCATGATACAAGACTGCGAGCGAGCAAATTTTTAGTCAAAAGTTCAGCCTTACGTCGAAATTTTTGAGGTACACTCTCGATAACATTAGCTACTAGATTGTCTTTCAGAGGTTCCTGTTCCTCCTCGTTGCTGGTGATTGTTGGTACTATTGGCGCTGGCGATTCCGCATTATCCACTATGGGGAGTGTTATCGTCTTTCTTGAATCTTTAGCAAAAAATAAATATCGCTGTAGAATCTGATTGTAGTGTTTCCATTTTTCGTCGGCTTGCAGTTTGGATCGTAATATTTCATCCATGTCTCGGTCCATTTCAAGGAAATGATCGCGTTCTTTTGGGAGCGGTCCCCGCTGCAAATTCTCCACAGTTTCATGCGGGATCAAAACCATCTTCTTAGCATGTTCCATCTTTCAATTATTTACTCCAAATACTTTTGAAGCAAGAATCGATAATAAAGGTCCTAACAATAAAGGCAAGAAGCCTGATCCTTTTTGAACGAGTAATTTCTTCTTTCCGTTCCAGGTACCTTTGTTACATGCCAGTTTACGAAGAATTTTTTTATGTTTAGCCAGATGTTTTTTCTCTTCGGATGTAAGTGGCACCCCGCCGTGTAGGAGATTAAGAGCGCATTCACAGATAACACGAACCAACTTTGAATCTGCTACTTTGAGTACAGCACGTCGATGTTCCGGTGCTAATTTACACAGAGCCTGCAGCGTGTGGATGTGTTTTTTGCAGCGCATCTCAGGCTAATAGTTTAACGTCGACGAGTACCGTTTGTTTTATGCTCCTTAGGAACGTAAACGATGTGTGCTGGGTCGTTTGGAAATAAACACGTTCGCACTCGACAATTTTCAGGTGTGGCCTGTTTGAGATCCAGAAGTAAATAGCCGTGAGGTATCAGTGTCGCGTCGTAATAAGCATCCTGAAGAAATCTGGGGTTGGTTGGATAAACCTGACGTGCAAGATGTTGAATCTGTGCTCGGTCTCGTGGGTTTTTGAAAAGGACAATGTAGTTAGCGTTTAAAGATATATCACGCTGACCTCGTCCCTGATGAAAAATATTTTGAGTAATGAAGAATACACTTAAGTTTTTATGATGACAACCTTTTGTAAAAATATCAACTATCTGCTCATTAGATTCCCGCATCATGTCGTCTATAATTATTAGTATGGGATGTTCTCCGGTGAAATCTGAGCAGGAAGGCAGCCCTTCCTGAAACTCAACACTCTTTAACTCCTTCGAACGATAGAGAGGCTGTGATTCGGAATAATACCAGATAATTCTAGGAAATTTAACATCGCTCATATCCTCGATGTAATTTATAAAGTTTTTAACGAAATAGCTTTTTCCGCATGAACTAGGCCCTGCCACAATGGCCGACCACGGGTGAACCCAGCGAGGATCCATAACTTAACACGATCAAACGTACTAGAAAACTGTAAAGTTTTTCAAAGTGTCGAGTTTAAATACTAAGAAAATATTTTTAAGATTTCGTATTGCTACCAGTTTCTATTATTATGTAGGGATGGTGGATAGAGAGTGGGGATGATGCTCTAGTCCTATAAGAAGCGTCGTTTCTCAGGATCTTCAATCAGTAACAAACATTGTTAGTTACATCTCAGATATCCTTGTTAAAATGACCAATTCTCAAAGTTCAGACTGGGATTGTCCAGCTACTCACGCCGCTTTATACCATGAAGAGAAGTGTGATGGTGTTGAACATTGGATATTGTGTGCGAACCCTCAAATGTACGAACAATCTCAACGTTTGGAAAAAGTCTGTACGAAAATGTGTCCAGTCTATCGTGCTGGGGGCGTAAGACGGCCTGAAGGTATAGATACGCCTGATCGTCTAGCCTTAAAAGAATCACTACCTGTGGAAACATCTGACGTGGAAAATGGCAAGAGGAAAAATAAGGAAAACGATGGCAATTGTAAACGAAAAAAGGTAGCACTTAACGAAGGAGAAAACAGGATGTCGCTTAAAAGATCTACGGGTGTGAATGCCACGCCTTCTACATCTACTTCGCCACCCGTTCCAAAACCATCACCATTGCTGATGATGCAAACTGTATACAACTTAAACAGTCAGAAGCGTATCGTCGTGGGACTAGACATTAACAATGGATATCAACCGACTTTACAACTCCTTGGTTGTAGAGGAGATGCCGTTACGCTTCTACCATTGGACTGGCGACTTCTTCTCGATCACTCTGAGAAATTCATAGCCCATTTTATAGATATTGCTACAAAGAGTAATGAATGGTCTACGATACCCCTCGCAAGTTGTAATATTGTATTATGTGAATTATATGGTGACCGCGCAATAAAAATAACATCGGGGAAAAATAGTATTGCTTTCAAGAGACAGTGTTTTGAAAAACTTTTAAAATTAGAATCATGTATATGTTCCTATCTAATACTCGCTGATGATCATTATACTACTACGATACGTACTCGTAATAGTTTTTTGAATGAAATTACAGAGGCTTTTGAAAGCGGTAAAATTTCGAACATCACACCTAGCACTGTAGCAGATCTTCTTGGTGCGCATTGCATATTTAATCATCTCGTCACAGAATTAGTAGCATTAGCAATACACGACTTAGTAAATAGTTCACTCGAGCGTTTAGATTGTAGTTATACCTGGAGTGATTGTATGCCTTAAATTAAAGCATAGAAAAATTGTATGAAAAGTAAATAAAAAACTGTTTATAACATAAATTATTGACTTTATTCCATTATCCTTATTCTTCAAAGTATTTAACTCCCCAATCTTCAAAAGGTCCTGTTGCAGAATGTATTTTCATTGCGAATAAAAAATGTAAATCAAAAATATCAAATGCCCAGGGAGCGTTTGTACATCCTTCGTACCACAACCAGGACATCCTTTCCCTTTTTTCGATTCTTCGCATACGCACATCACGCACCATTTTCCAATATTCTTTTCCTGTGTCGAAAGGGCCCTGTTTATTGTATCTTGCGGTTCTCCTCATGATGAAAGTTTATCTTTATTCACTCTGCAGACAGCTTTACAAAGCGTTTACAAACCTAATTTATCTTATGAACCATATCTTAAAGTCAATCCTAATTTTTACTTAGGTAGCTACCCTTACTATTGTGGGTTGAAACTCTTTGTCTACGAAACACGTGGTCGTCTAGGAGCGTTAGACTGTCTGGCTGAAATGTGAAGGCTCCAGAAAATCCTAGCCATTCGTTGCAGTTCTTTTCCAAGATTCGAGAAAATTTTCGTTGCACAAAAAATGTCTCAGCGACTGGACGGCGCCTCTTTTTTATCAAGATGTCGGCTTCTCTTTTAATTTTCCTTTTTACTTCCCGACATATCGTTTTGGCTGATAGTTTTACTGCTACCGCTTAGTTTTCGTACAGAAAAATGCCCACTTCCCATTTTTGAAAAATTTCAGTCGTAAAACTTTTGGGGCGTCGAGTTTGAAACGAAAAAATTTCATTCGCTAAACTTTTGGGGCGGTCAGTTTGAAACGAAAAAATTTCATTCGCTAAACTTTTGGGGGCGTCGAGTTTGAAACGAAAAAATTTTAACCGTAATACTTTTGGGACTCACCCCCACCCCTACTTAACCACGCCCCCAGGTCTCGCTATAACGGATCTATTACTACTACTATGCTCTCTTACGTTGTAGGTGACGAGCGGCTGAAAGTGTTGGCGCCATCCACTCTTCGAAGTAGTGGATTATGCGAGGAACACTTCGAAGCGAGCTGTTTTATAGGCGAAAATCGGCGTCTGTCTTGCACCGCGGTTCCCAAAGCCTTCGTCCGCACGATTCATCTTTCGATGGAAACGACGGAGATCGAAGAACCACCCCTGGCATTGGAAGGATGCGCAGCGGTAAGTACCTTCGCGGCTATCGAACCGTTGCATTCAGTCGAATCGAATTTATTAATGGGCGATAAGTCCGCTGAAGGAACAAATTGTACTCCGTCCACGTCATCGATAGATATCTTAATTGGTACATCCATAAGCACCGCCGCAAACCCGAAGTTTTTAGTTTCGGAGCATGTCCGTGCATATAAAAGAGTAGCGTTGGACTTTTGCGAATCGGATGACGAAGAGTGTGCATGGAGAAATATCGAAAAGAGTGCCCAGTCGACTACCCCTTTTTTCGAACCACCTACACCAGAGACTGTAGAAACAATGACTGACAGTCTTCATAAACAGATAGGATATCTGAAGAAGCGTAATGCGGCGTTGAAACGTAAAAATTTGGTGTACCAAAATACGGTCCGTGTACTTCGGCAAAAGTTAAAGCGATCGTGGTTAAAAAACGGGCACCTCGCAAGGAAGGCAAAACAAGGTTCTGTTGACGACTTCCTCGATCACCACAAATGCACGGAACCCGCAGCGCGAACGATGGTGAAATTGCAGTTGCATCCCAATAGGGCTCCTTACTTGGAGGAGGAAAAAGAACTTGCGAAGCAGCTGTATTACTACTCTGCATCAGCGTATACGCGTTTGAGAAACGCAGGCTGCTCGTTTCCTTCGGAGAGTAGCGTGCGCAACTGGGTATCAGAGGTCGACATCAAACCCGGCTTCTGTAATTTCATCTTCGAGAAATTGGTGGTCAAAATCTCGAATCTTCCGTCCGACGAGCGTGTGTGCGCGGTGAAATTTGATGAAATGGCAATCAAAACCTTCGAGGAATATTCTCAGAAGTTTGATTGCATCGAGGGCGTTGTCGACCTCGGTTCTCTCGGGCGCAAAGACGAACGTGCCCGATATGTCTTTCTAATTTGCGTTGACAGTTTAAATGCAAAAAATCCTTGGCGTCAGCCTTTAGCGTATTTTCTCCCGGGATCGGGAATGAAGGCACCAGAAATTCATGCCCTACTAAAAGAATGTTTGCGCAGATTATCCGATGCGGGAGCGGAAGTGATGCTCATCACATGCGACCAGGGTCCATCGAACCAAAGTCTTTTTAACTCGTACCTTAACGTATCCGAGGAAAAGCCTTTCTTCTCGATTGGCAATAAACAGTTTTTAGCTTCTTTTGATTTCCCGCACCTCATCAAGCGGCTCTTGAGCACGCTCCGCACACATAGGATGTTATATCGCAACGGAGAGATAATCGTTGACTATCAGGACTTTGTTGACACGTGGGAGTATGACAATTGTAACGGCACCTCGAATCTGCTCTCCCACATCACCAAGGCGCACTTGCATCCTTCGTCCTTCGAAGCAATGAATGTAAAGCGCGCTTTTCAAGTACTAAGTCATACATTTGCGACGGCCATATTAACCGCGGGGCACGATCCACAAGGACTGCAGAGCAAAACGTGGCAAGCCACGGCTGCTTTTGCCGAACGTATGAACAAGGTCATAGACGCGTGCAACGCATACAGACCTCTCTGCGCGAATCCAGCGAAACGTCCCCTCGCCGACAGAAATCCCGAAATCGAGAAAATCCTTGTAGATTTCGTTAAGTGCTCCGCGGACTGGACTGTACTAAATGCAAAGACGAAAATGGCGAAGAAATTGCCTTGTCTGAAAGGTCTGCCACTTTCAGTGAATGCGATATTACAATCGTATCGAGCGATTAAGAGCAAGTATCCCGAATTTGAGTTGGCAGTAGCTTTGTGTAATCAGGATTCGGTTGAACATTTGTTCTCGAAACTTCGCCAACGCGGGGGTCACAATCCAAATCCTACGGCTAGAATGGTTCGTTTGTCACTAAGACACATTCTCTCTACTGGCTATATCGGGTCTGGCAGCAAGGGAAACGTGGAATGTCCCGAAGCTGCTGCCTTGATAGAGCCTAATACGATGGTAGCCAAAGCATTTGGCCGATCAAATGAGATGTTCGACAACCCTGTCGAACATGAAAGAGACGAGGACTGGATTGAAATCGAAGAGGCTGCAGAGATGCTACAGGGTGAGAGCGATGAGGTCGAAACTGCGACGACCTCAATATCACTTAAAGATAGCGCGCGATCCCTTTACGAACGGAACGCTATAAATTATTTCGCTGGATACATAGCTCAGCGCCAAATGCGTAAGTATCCGTGCGATTATTGTCGCAGCGACATATTGAAAACGCCTATGGACAAACGTTCACCGACCGAGATGTATACGGAATTTCGGGAGTACGAACACGAAGATGCTGATGCTCCAGCGGTGACATGGCTTAGCCGGCCGACCGAAAAGTTTGAAAGCATCGTCGGAGTTCAACTCGAAACTTTCGGTCGATTGTGGAAAAAGCACTGGGTATCCACCAGCATCATTAATGATCTTGGGAGCGAGATTATGAAGCAGACTTCACAGCTGTACATTGACTGGTTTGACGAACAGCATGAATGCCGAGAGCATCGTGTGGAGCTGCTACACTTCATGATTAAAGTGAAGTTGTTCGCTCAAACCAAATTTAACAATCGGGCTGATTGTGTGCAGAGGTCAACCAACAGAGCACATAAAAAATGTATAAAGTTGCAAAAGATGAAAGGCCTCTGATTTATTGTACCCGACTTTTGTCGGAGGCTCTTTGAGTTGCGATTCGATTGAGCATTATTCACGAAGTCGTTCCCGGGCACTGTACCGGAGGCTTCCTAAGCTGCGACTCGTGTAATTTTCTGCTATAAAAGAATGGAACGTACCTGACTTTTGTCAGAGGCTGTCTCAGCTGCGTTCCATTTCAATTTCATCTACGAAGTCGTTCCCGGGCACTGTACCGGAGGCTTCCTAAGCTGCGACTCGTGTAATTTTCTGCTATAAAAGAATGGAACGTACCTGACTTTTGTCAGAGGCTGTCTCAGCTGCGTTCCATTTCAATGTCATCTACGAAGTCGTTCCCGGGCACTGCCGGAGGCTATGTCAGCTGCGCTTCGTTATTTTCTTATGTTTGTTACATATCAAAACGAAAGTCGTTCCCGGCTAATTGTCGGAGGCTCCCCGAGCTGCGCTTTCACGGGGGGTGGTGTTGATTGCCTTCTCGTGGTGCCCCCCGAAAACGAGTGCACTTATCGAATAGATCAGATATATAATCGGTCATTGTAAGCTTTACTTGTTTTCTATTGCAAAGTAAAATCAATTTTCATAATTTTTAGTGTTTCACGAAGATCAGTGCACTCGGCTAAACAATCAACGCAAATTTTTACTTTCATGTATGACTATACAAATTTAATAAAGCTAACAATATACAATATACAAGGTGTCCGATTAATTAATTAATTGTTTAATGTCTTCTGATATTAGTTTTCAATAGCACATCGTTTTCAACAACAAAGTCAATTTCTAGAGTGAAAGGAATTTTACATTGAAAAAATTATTTAAATTACTTATTTTTTGATACTTTTAGTAAAATTTATTTATAAAGTTCAATAACAACTCATAATGAAAAAAAAATTGGATGTAAAAAATATTGAACATGCAGCCTTGTGACTTTTTTTTTTAAGTTTTCGTTTTTTCTCTATCTCAGAATTGACTGCCCATTGGTCTGTAGAACTTGAGCATGGTATGAGGTTTCAGCACTACGAAGTCTCATTCGGAACTGTTTAATCTCGTCGCCAAGTAATGGAGTAAGATCTTCAAAGAATTATACAAAGATATTGTGAAAGAAACGGCTACTCGACTCGCTAGTTTACGGTATGCGGACCCCGGCGCTCTCGCTCAACTTTTTTTTTTCATGAATTTTTTGCATTTTATTTCTAAATTTGTTTAATAGTATAATAATAATCACGCAAATATGTATTGTCATATAAATTTGTATGTCATACATGTCATACGTATCATACCTGATACGTTTATATTTATTCGCTGTTTGCGTCGAAGTGTAGAGCGAATTGCCACTTTCGAGACGCACGAAACAAATGATGAAAACGCACGGGAGTCAAAGTCACGGTACTTTTTGGAAAAAACAAAGCGGAGAAGGATGGCACTCCGTCTGAATTTTTAATATCATACATAATATGTATTAAAATGAAGAGCATATTAAAAAAAAACAATTATTTTATATCGTGATATAAAACGCAAAATATATCTGCTTAGAAATATTTTGTTTCATGTATTCTTGGGTAGCTTAATTAGGGTGCTTCTATAAACAATGGCATGAAATGCCATAAATTCCAAATTTTTCAGTATATTTGTCAACACACTGTGCAAGCTCTTACGAAGTTTTAAAGTAATCGCTTACCTCGTTACTTAAATATTTGAAGTCAAAAGTGACCGTTCTATTCAGCTTTATGCATATTCGAGCAAATATAAAATTGATAATAAGTAGTGAACAATATAAGGAAGGTTTACAGAAAGTTTTACTGAGATCGCCTACGTTCTAAAAAAGTAATATCGGTCCGCGTAAATGAATTTTGATTGAAAATGTGTACAATGCTAAAAAATGTTGGTGAATTGACAACACTGTATTTGAGACAGGGGGGTCTAATGGTATACGTAACGCACACACTCGTATTTTTGTTACATATTGTAACGTATTTCTTTTCGTGACCCGACACCGATAGCAAAACTCAAGAGAACGAACTATCTTCGAGAACCAACCTACGTTACCTTCGGCCGTCCACCCGTCGTTCGTGCATCCGCAAGCCAGGCGGGCGCCAGTCAATTCTTTTTTCACCGGGAACTGACGAGCCGGTATGAACTGGGAGTTGGGGTGAAACAGGCCCAACTCCACCAAGAACGAGAGCTCTGACGGAACCTATCAGACGAGGCGATAGCTTAACGGATCCTTTCGATTTTTGGGGACGCGTGAAATCGAGAAACGCAACCGTAGGTGCTGATCTTTGGGGTCGCGTAAAATCAGCAAACGCAACTGGATACGCGAACGGGAGCGGACGGTTACGGAAATGCACGGCCGCTCAGGCTGCTAGGTTTGAGGTAGAGAGGGTCGGAGTAAGAGTCCGGCAAATAGTGCGAGAGATAGAGAGCGACGAACCGAGAACGTATCAGAACGAATCTAAACTATCCATCGAGATCCCTTCACCAATTAATAAATTGGAAGACTCACCGGAGCTGGTACAGCTAATCCGGGGAGGTCGAGAACTGTATCCAAAGAACACTCTGGTGAGCACTGCACTAAGGCACAGCACTTCACCTCCGTAACACTCACAGGAATTCATAGAATTCCTGGATATCGCGAGAACAACGCGAGAACTGTACGAATCGAGAACTTGCTATACCGGAGCGAAACACGGCAAGAAAAACTATCAACAGATAGCACGGGAGCACGAGCCAGCCCGTGACACCTCGGTCGGTGCCCCGAGACAGACTGCTTTGACAATAGCCAAATCCGAGAACTAATCATTCTGATTGGTCGAGAGCCTTTTAACCGATAATACTTCTATCTCCTCCGAATCGTCCCTTTAAACCAAATCGAGAGCGTTCCTTAACGAATCGGTACGTAATTCTGGAGATCCTCCACGGCCGCTTCCCCAGGGCATCGGGCGACAGCTGGGCACCACATCCTTAACTCGGGCAGGAGGTTCCTCTCCTGCCCTTAACTGTATCAAAACTATATCTCCGCCCGCTCTACAGCCCTTTGCCCATCTCCAGCGGGGCGCCGGTATTTCATCCGGGCTTCTGCCGGTCCGTGGAGACGTCTCCGTCGGGTACTCTCCTCTGCCGGGCAACTCGGTACGTCGAGACTATCTCCCCACGGCAGATTCGAGCACCTCGACCTCCACTAAACAACAACGAAATCTTCCGAGAGCCTTGACATATCTATGCGAATCAATCCGAGAGCGTAGCTTCTGAGCAGGGTGGCGATCCGAAGAGAACCAGAAATCGAGAACGTTATCTGTATCGGTAACCGGAGCCGCCTTGGGACCGTGATTCGAAAAATCACGTCACAATATATACACCTATAGTTCGCATGCAATTTTATAAATATAAGAATTACTCGAGCCAGCTGTTGCAATCTGTCAATCATATTATCAGAGCTGCTGCGCGAAGCGTGCCGCTCGAATTCGGCAACCAAAAAAAATGAACACGCCATTGCCAAGCTATCTCAATAATTACGAGTAATTGAAACTCGCATATTTTGGTATACCTATAGTCGAATGCAAATAATATCTGAAATCTTTAATAATCTAAATTACCTATCGTTTTTTAAAAGATTTTATCGCTATCTAGCGATTTATTTATATTTCTAAAATTGCCGTCCATAGAAACACTTTAATAAATTTTACAACAATTATAAAAAAATAAGTAACTTAAATCATTCTTTCAATGTGAAATTCCAGTTTTCTCACGTTTATCAACATTTTTAAAGAAGTCCTAGTTTTACTAACATTCATTAATTGTTTAATGTCTTCTGATATTAGTTTTCAATAGCACATCGTCTTCAACAACAAAGTAAATTTCTGGAGTGAAAGGAATTTTACATTGAAAAAATTATTTAAATTACTTATTTTTTGATACTTTTTGTAAAATTTATTTATAAAGTTCAATAACTACTCATAACAATTAAAAAAAATTGGATGTAAAAAAATTTAACATGCAGCCTTCTGACTTTTTAAGTTTTCGTGTTCGAGTCTCTGCTTGTAAACTTTTTTTTTCATGAATTTTTGTGCCTTTTATTTCTAAATTTGTTTAATATTGTAATAATAATCACGCAAATATGTATTGTCATTACAATTTTATTATTTTTGCGATTAAATTATAACGAAAGTAATAAAATTTTGAAAACTTGTTCGCAATAACTACCGCTGTAAAATATTTATATGGAGTATAATATATAAAATATTGTGTATAGAGGAATAATACAGTCAAGAAAACTAGGAATAGGAATTGTATTTGTATTTACATATTTTCACAATCTGATTTTTATTATTTACAACAAGAAGCAAAAATAATAGAATTGTAATGACAACAAATATTTGCATGATTATTATTATAATATTAATCAAATTCAGAAATAAAATGCAAAAAAGTTCGTGAAATAAAAATTCACGAACACCGAGATTCGATCACGGAACCCTTGGCTTACCAAGCTGACATGCTACCGCTTCGCCCGGTAACCCACTTCTAGGTAAGTTACACCTTTAGATATATATAAGTTCTCATACAAACTTTAGGGCTCTTTTCCTCAAAATCGGCTGCCCATTGGTCTGTAGAACTTGAGCATGGCATGAGGTTTCATCACTACGAAGTCTCATTCGGAACTTCATACCCCATTCCGTTTCATCCCCTTATGAGTACAAATAGACTGGTCCATCGACACATAGTATGGACTACGCATAGACATAGGAAAAATGGTCGGATGAAAGAAGAAGATAGCGACTGGTGGTGGCCAAGCCCCATCTTCTTCTAACCAGCAGCCGTAGTACGAGAGTATAGAAAACATAGGCAATGGGAACATTAGAAAAGGAGAACAATTGGCCGCCACCTCATTTCCTCTTTGTTTATTTGAGCGGACACTTTTTCAAAGGTTCTAAGGTAGGGATCGCGTAGTCCACACTATATGTCAATAGACTGGACATACCCATGTATTATGTGCCTCCCGATCCTTATATACGGAATATATGTCTACATATAGCATTTCAATGGGTAAAATCCATTTGCAGATGGCTTTTTAATGCGGTTTTGAAGGTTTATGAAAATTCCGGGTTCCTCCTTCTACTTTACTTATATTTTTTATATGCTGGTTTCTGTGGAACGTATCAACGGCATAAAAATAGACACGACTGTATAATATAATAAAATGTATATAGTATAATATAATCATGCATTTGCTACATTCCAAGTTAATTAATAGGTTCAATAAGCATTGTTCATGAATAAAAAAAAAGTAATAATAATCGGGTCTCGAACCCGAGACTCTCGCGCGTTGACTCGTTACCATGCACGTATGATGTTTGGTTACCGTGATGTACGGATTGGGAAAACTGTATTTCAGTTGTTATACACGTTTCGAGTTTGCTAGAGTACTCTGATACATACGCTTGACCAATCAAAAACGTGGGTATGGTTCGAAGCTTCTCCGTCTAGGTGACGCGTCGACAATAGCAAACATACGCTTTAAAGTGCCACCCGTTATAGTCCATGCGTCTCACGGAGCTCACGAATATCACGCGTAGTATATCTATATATACTCGACCAATCAAAAACGTGGGTACGGTTCGACGGCCCCCCGCTCAGGTGGCGCGTTTACTCTCAAATAAAATTGGTTTCAAGAATATCGGCCCATTGGCAATCTCCCTATTCATCTCTGGTAGTACTGCCTCACGTCTATTTTTTACTAGTCCTAGACGCCGTAAATGCTGCCATAGGTGGGCTGGGTTTGGATCCGAGTCAATAACTTGATGAATGTGGGTTGACTTAGCCCTAATTATTAAGGCGCGGACCCGATTTCGGAGTTCGCGGTATTCACCAAAAATACTGCTAGATTTTGTGCGTACAGCTTGCCTATGTAGCCTGTCGCGTTTCCTCATTAGGCTATTAATATCAGGTGAGATCCAAGGGGCGGGAAGGCGTCGCGGATAGATGGATTTGACGGGAGCATGGACGTTGAGGGTACGCGTGAGCGAGGAGGTCAGAAATTCAGTAACCTGATCAACTGAGGCGCTATCGTAGCCAACGTTCCAATTTATGTCACTCAGGGAGGCCAAGAAGGCTTCTAAGTTAAATGTCCGAAAATCCCTGATAGTAATCCTGGACGGATGCAACGTAGGTATCTTTAAGGAGACTTTGACCAGAAGGGCATCATGAGCCGATAGGAAGGGGACCTCGCACTGTGCTGCTTCGAGTGCTAGGGACTCGTCACTAAGGATGCAGTGGTCAATCCAGGAGCAGCTATCCGCGAGTTTATGCGTAGGAGCAAACGGCACAAGGTGCAATCCATTTCCTTCTATGAACGACAGGAGCATAGAAGGTTCGAAGCCAGTGGCAAGCATATTAATATTTAAGTTGCCAATGATGATAAAGTTTGGATAAGAAGGAGAGAGAGAGAGGAAGGCACGCTCGAGATCAGTGAAGTGTCCAGCTTTAGGAGGTCGATAAACAACAAAGCACAGAACCTTAGAGTGATCTATGAACGAAAGTTCAGCGGCAAGGTACTCAGGCCTAGGGGGTACATCACCGTGAGCAGACTCAAGAACGCGAACGGAGATGGACTCATGAGCATATATAAAGCCACGCCACCACCACCTCTACAAATGCGGTCCGACCAGAACAGTGAGTAGCCGGGAAGAGATACCAGATGGTCGGGGATGTGTGGTTTCAACCAGGTCTCTGATATCGCAATGAGGTGCAGAGGTTTATCGCGGACGAACGCAGAGAAGTCATCAAAATGGGGAAGCAGGCTTTGAGTATTTATATGGCATATATATAGATTGGAATATTTATCACAATTTTTAATAGATACATTATGAGCAGGCGGAGGCAGACAGGATGATGTTTGGAGTCACGAAGTGAGTTTTTCGAGGTCTTGTCGCGTCCGAATTGCCCGAGTTGAGTCATCCACATTACCCTTAAAGAAAAGGGTACCGGATCTAACCCATACACGCGCAGTAGGTGAGAGACGGGCAAAGGTTCGCAGGTCTTTCAATAGTTTCTGTCGCAGAACCGTTAAACGTTCGTTAATGTAGATCCGCGAAGATGGCAACGATACATCAATATCGGAGACAGCAAGATTCGGTTTGTTTGTACGCTTAAGACGGATCCACTCATCCCGCCCGCGCACAGAAGAAAACTTAATAACTAAAGGCGGAGATCCGCCCGCTTTAGAAGGTAGCCGATACGCATCCGCTATATTCGAGGTGCCGCCCATGGAGCCAAGCACAGTGCCAATCTTCACAGCCAAGTCTAACGGTGGTAGATTACATTGGGAGGGTAGACCCGTTACTAGGAGTTCGCAGAGTAGGAAGCGTTGGTCCAGTTCGTCGAGACGCTCATCAACGGCAGTGGGGTTGTGAGTCAGCCCTCCATCAGTAACAGAGTTCAATTTCTCCTCAACCTTGTCCAGACGGTCAGACAGCACCGAGTTTTCACTCTCCGATTTACGGCATTGTTCAGCTAAGGTTTCATACTCTGTAGCAAGCTTATGCACCTGAACTGAGATGGCCGATGTCGTGGCGGAGAGCTCATCAATACAGGTGTGCATATTATCCAGCGTAGAAACTTTGTCCTTGATGGTGGAGAGGTCTTTTAGCTGCACAGTGATTTGGGCTAGTGCTGCTGATATAGCCTGAAATTCGGTGGAGGGAGGTGGAATACCTGGTAGGATCGTAGGTGACGTCTCCATTTGGGGCTGGCTGGCACTTTAAGTCATTGGATAAAGGATAAAGCACAGGACTAGTGATAATTGGGTACTATAAAGGTACTATAAAGTCTCTGTATTCCCGTCTTGCGG
>OZ020579.1:9528297-9529496 GCA_963971525.1 Cephus spinipes | reverse complement strand
TGGTCGTCGTCGTCGTCCTGGTCGTCGTCGTCGTCCTGGTCGTCGTCGTCGTCCTGGTCGTCGTCGTCGTCCTGGTCGTCGTCGTCGTCCTGGTCGTCGTCGTCGTCCTGGTCGTCGTCGTCGTCCTGGTCGTCGTCGTCGTCGTCGTCGTCGTCGTCGTCGTCGTCGTCGTCCTGGTCGTCGTCGTCGTCCTGGTCGTCGTCGTCGTCCTGGTCGTCGTCGTCGTCCTGGTCGTCGTCGTCGTCCTGGTCGTCGTCGTCGTCCTGGTCGTCGTCGTCGTCCTGGTCGTCGTCGTCGTCCTGGTCGTCGTCGTCGTCCTGGTCGTCGTCGTCGTCCTGGTCGTCGTCGTCGTCCTGGTCGTCGTCGTCGTCCTGGTCGTCGTCGTCGTCCTGGTCGTCGTCGTCGTCCTGGTCGTCGTCGTCGTCCTGGTCGTCGTCGTCGTCCTGGTCGTCGTCGTCGTCCTGGTCGTCGTCGTCGTCCTGGTCGTCGTCGTCGTCCTGGTCGTCGTCGTCGTCCTGGTCGTCGTCGTCGTCCTGGTCGTCGTCGTCGTCCTGGTCGTCGTCGTCGTCCTGGTCGTCGTCGTCGTCCTGGTCGTCGTCGTCGTCCTGGTCGTCGTCGTCGTCCTGGTCGTCGTCGTCGTCCTGGTCGTCGTCGTCGTCCTGGTCGTCGTCGTCGTCCTGGTCGTCGTCGTCGTCCTGGTCGTCGTCGTCGTCCTGGTCGTCGTCGTCGTCCTGGTCGTCGTCGTCGTCCTGGTCGTCGTCGTCGTCCTGGTCGTCGTCGTCGTCCTGGTCGTCGTCGTCGTCCTGGTCGTCGTCGTCGTCCTGGTCGTCGTCGTCGTCCTGGTCGTCGTCGTCGTCCTGGTCGTCGTCGTCGTCCTGGTCGTCGTCGTCGTCCTGGTCGTCGTCGTCGTCCTGGTCGTCGTCGTCGTCCTGGTCGTCGTCGTCGTCCTGGTCGTCGTCGTCGTCCTGGTCGTCGTCGTCGTCCTGGTCGTCGTCGTCGTCCTGGTCGTCGTCGTCGTCCTGGTCGTCGTCGTCGTCCTGGTCGTCGTCGTCGTCCTGGTCGTCGTCGTCGTCCTGGTCGTCGTCGTCGTCCTGGTCGTCGTCGTCGTCCTGGTCGTCGTCGTCGTCCTGGTCGTCGTCGTCGTCCTGGTCGTCGTCGTCGTCCTGGTCGTCGTCGTCGTCCTGGTCGTCGTCGTCGTC
>OZ020579.1:9438297-9523297 GCA_963971525.1 Cephus spinipes | reverse complement strand
GTCGTCGTCGTCGTCGTCGTCGTCGTCGTCGTCGTCGTCGTCGTCGTCGTCGTCGTCGTCGTCGTCGTCGTCGTCGTCGTCGTCGTCGTCGTCGTCGTCGTCGTCGTCGTCGTCGTCGTCGTCGTCGTCGTCGTCGTCGTCGTCGTCGTCGTCGTCGTCGTCGTCGTCGTCGTCGTCGTCGTCGTCGTCGTCGTCGTCGTCGTCGTCGTCGTCGTCGTCGTCGTCGTCGTCGTCGTCGTCGTCGTCGTCGTCGTCGTCGTCGTCGTCGTCGTCGTCGTCGTCGTCGTCGTCGTCGTCGTCGTCGTCGTCGTCGTCGTCGTCGTCGTCGTCGTCGTCGTCGTCGTCGTCGTCGTCGTCGTCGTCGTCGTCGTCGTCGTCGTCGTCGTCGTCGTCGTCGTCGTCGTCGTCGTCGTCGTCGTCGTCGTCGTCGTCGTCGTCGTCGTCGTCGTCGTCGTCGTCGTCGTCGTCGTCGTCGTCGTCGTCGTCGTCGTCGTCGTCGTCGTCGTCGTCGTCGTCGTCGTCGTCGTCGTCGTCGTCGTCGTCGTCGTCGTCGTCGTCGTCGTCGTCGTCGTCGTCGTCGTCGTCGTCGTCGTCGTCGTCGTCGTCGTCGTCGTCGTCGTCGTCGTCGTCGTCGTCGTCGTCGTCGTCGTCGTCGTCGTCGTCGTCGTCGTCGTCGTCGTCGTCGTCGTCGTCGTCGTCGTCGTCGTCGTCGTCGTCGTCGTCGTCGTCGTCGTCGTCGTCGTCGTCGTCGTCGTCGTCGTCGTCGTCGTCGTCGTCGTCGTCGTCGTCGTCGTCGTCGTCGTCGTCGTCGTCGTCGTCGTCGTCGTCGTCGTCGTCGTCGTCGTCGTCGTCGTCGTCGTCGTCGTCGTCGTCGTCGTCGTCGTCGTCGTCGTCGTCGTCGTCGTCGTCGTCGTCGTCGTCGTCGTCGTCGTCGTCGTCGTCGTCGTCGTCGTCGTCGTCGTCGTCGTCGTCGTCGTCGTCGTCGTCGTCGTCGTCGTCGTCGTCGTCGTCGTCGTCGTCGTCGTCGTCGTCGTCGTCGTCGTCGTCGTCGTCGTCGTCGTCGTCGTCGTCGTCGTCGTCGTCGTCGTCGTCGTCGTCGTCGTCGTCGTCGTCGTCGTCGTCGTCGTCGTCGTCGTCGTCGTCGTCGTCGTCGTCGTCGTCGTCGTCGTCGTCGTCGTCGTCGTCGTCGTCGTCGTCGTCGTCGTCGTCGTCGTCGTCGTCGTCGTCGTCGTCGTCGTCGTCGTCGTCGTCGTCGTCGTCGTCGTCGTCGTCGTCGTCGTCGTCGTCGTCGTCGTCGTCGTCGTCGTCGTCGTCGTCGTCGTCGTCGTCGTCGTCGTCGTCGTCGTCGTCGTCGTCGTCGTCGTCGTCGTCGTCGTCGTCGTCGTCGTCGTCGTCGTCGTCGTCGTCGTCGTCGTCGTCGTCGTCGTCGTCGTCGTCGTCGTCGTCGTCGTCGTCGTCGTCGTCGTCGTCGTCGTCGTCGTCGTCGTCGTCGTCGTCGTCGTCGTCGTCGTCGTCGTCGTCGTCGTCGTCGTCGTCGTCGTCGTCGTCGTCGTCGTCGTCGTCGTCGTCGTCGTCGTCGTCGTCGTCGTCGTCGTCGTCGTCGTCGTCGTCGTCGTCGTCGTCGTCGTCGTCGTCGTCGTCGTCGTCGTCGTCGTCGTCGTCGTCGTCGTCGTCGTCGTCGTCGTCGTCGTCGTCGTCGTCGTCGTCGTCGTCGTCGTCGTCGTCGTCGTCGTCGTCGTCGTCGTCGTCGTCGTCGTCGTCGTCGTCGTCGTCGTCGTCGTCGTCGTCGTCGTCGTCGTCGTCGTCGTCGTCGTCGTCGTCGTCGTCGTCGTCGTCGTCGTCGTCGTCGTCGTCGTCGTCGTCGTCGTCGTCGTCGTCGTCGTCGTCGTCGTCGTCGTCGTCGTCGTCGTCGTCGTCGTCGTCGTCGTCGTCGTCGTCGTCGTCGTCGTCGTCGTCGTCGTCGTCGTCGTCGTCGTCGTCGTCGTCGTCGTCGTCGTCGTCGTCGTCGTCGTCGTCGTCGTCGTCGTCGTCGTCGTCGTCGTCGTCGTCGTCGTCGTCGTCGTCGTCGTCGTCGTCGTCGTCGTCGTCGTCGTCGTCGTCGTCGTCGTCGTCGTCGTCGTCGTCGTCGTCGTCGTCGTCGTCGTCGTCGTCGTCGTCGTCGTCGTCGTCGTCGTCGTCGTCGTCGTCGTCGTCGTCGTCGTCGTCGTCGTCGTCGTCGTCGTCGTCGTCGTCGTCGTCGTCGTCGTCGTCGTCGTCGTCGTCGTCGTCGTCTTCGCACGTCCATCGCATTTTTTACCCAACAGATGGCGCTGACTGCTGTGTCTTCATTACCTATTTGTACTCTGAATGGTGTTAGTAATTTACGAATACACAACACAGTCAAATACACTTTATACGTAAAGCTACTGTTCATACCGAATTTCCAGTTAGTATAAGGGTGCTTTCACACCGTATACAATTATTAAGTTTTTAATAGCATTCATGTGGAGCGCGCGTGTATGGGTGTATGTATATGTGTGCTTCAACATAGTTCCTCGTATTTTAGGTGACAGTTTTTAGAGACACAGAATGTCCAGGTGTTTCTCTCCGTAATTTCCTGTATCTAGGTGGCGGACGTGGAAGTCCAGGGTGTCCAGGCATTCCGCTTCGTAGTTTCTTGTATCTAGGTACTGGATGTGGAAGTCCAGGGTGTCCAGGTATTCCGCTTCGTAGTTTTCTGTGTCCAGGTGTCGGATGTGGAAGTTCAGGGTGTCCAGGTATTCCGCTTCGTAGTTTCTTGTATCTAGGTACTGGATGTGGAAGTCCAGGGTGTCCAGGTATTCCGCTTCGTAGTTTTCTGTGTCCAGGTGTCGGATGTGGAAGTCCAGGGTGTCCAGGTAGTCCGCTTCGTAGTTTTCTGTATCTAGGTGTCGGATGTGGAAGTTCAGGGTGTCCAGGTATTCCGCTTCGTAGTTTCTTGTATCTAGGTACTGGATGTGGAAGTCCAGGGTGTCCAGGTATTCCGCTTCGTAGTTTTCTGTGTCCAGGTGTCGGATGTGGAAGTTCAGGGTGTCCAGGTATTCCGCTTCGTAGTTTCTTGTATCTAGGTACTGGATGTGGAAGTCCAGGGTGTCCAGGTATTCCGCTTCGTAGTTTTCTGTGTCCAGGTGTCGGATGTGGAAGTTCAGGGTGTCCAGGTATTCCGCTTCGTAGTTTCTTGTATCTAGGTACTGGATGTGGAAGTCCAGGGTGTCCAGGTATTCCGCTTCGTAGTTTTCTGTGTCCAGGTGTCGGATGTGGAAGTTCAGGGTGTCCAGGTATTCCGCTTCGTAGTTTCTTGTATCTAGGTACTGGATGTGGAAGTCCAGGGTGTCCAGGTATTCCGCTTCGTAGTTTTCTGTGTCCAGGTGTCGGATGTGGAAGTTCAGGGTGTCCAGGTATTCCGCTTCGTAGTTTCTTGTATCTAGGTACTGGATGTGGAAGTCCAGGGTGTCCAGGTATTCCACTCGGTAGTTTCCTGCGTCCAGGTGTCGGATGTGGAAGTCCAGGGTGTCCATGTATTCCGCTCCGTAGTTTCTTGTATCTAGGTAGTGAATGTGGAAGTCCAGGGTGTCCAGGTATTCCGCTCGGTAGTTTCCTGTGTCCTGGTGTTGGATGTGGAAGTCCAGGGTATCCAGGTATTCCGCTACGTAGTTTTCTGTATCTAGGCGTCGGATGTGGAAGTCCAGGGTGTCCAGGTATTCCGCTTCGTAGTTTTCTGTATCTAGGTGTCGGATGTGGAAGTTCAGTGTGTCCAGGTGTTCCGCTCCATAGTTTCTTGTATCTAGGTGTCGGACGTAGAAGTCCAGAAAAGTGTGCAACAAGCTTTGGCGCTTCGCTCAAACTATCGTATCCTCTTTGATGTTCGCACGGCCTGAGGTACAAGGCCTGAAATAATCCAGCACACTCTCCTCTCTTACGTTTACCACACGGCTTCATTAAATTTATATGCCATTAAACATTTTCGACACCGCTATATATTTTTCTGATTAGCAACATCATAATGCATTTACATTTTACATCTGTGACAATATAGATTTCAGTGCTTAATACTTCTATTTCCCGTTGGACAACAAAAACTTGTGATATCCCCCAAAAAACACTTACGTGTAAAAAACCACGCCAAGTACAGGTGTGCTGTGTATTCCTCTAATAAAAAGTATTGATATCAGATTATTGAGGCCAAGTACTTAAGTCACTACATGTTTGCCTATTATATGATCTAGCACTGGCCCATCATTTTAATTGTATTTTCGAAATTTCCTATAACGTTTTCACTACTCTTTTACATTACTACTGTTTCTCGTAGTTGATTATGAATTAATGGTTATTTAATAATTAATCAAACTTTAGCTGATTCCTTATCAAGTACTACTTGGCGGGTCCGTGCCAGAAATTCCAAAGTACTTACTTTGAACGTACTAATAGTATCCTAAAATTATGTTTATTATTAAGATTTTACCGTGATTATTATTAACGAGTTATCGTTAATAAACTCTATATAGAAAGTTGACATTGGTTTTGAGTTTAATGACTGGCATTATGAATGCAAATTTATATCAAGAATTGCACGGACCCGCCAAGTAGTACTCGATAAGGAATCAGCTAAAGTTTGATTAATTATTAAATAACCATTAATTCATAATCAACTACGAGAAACAATAGTAATGTAAAAGAGTAGTGAAAACGTTATAGGAAATTTCGAAAATACAATTAAAATGATGGGCCAGTGCTAGATCATATAATAGGCAAACATGTAGTGACTTAAGTACTTGGCCTCAATAATCTGATATCAATACTTTTTATTAGAGGAATACACAGCACACCTGTACTTGGCGTGGTTTTTTACACGTAAGTGTTTTTTGGGGGATATAGTATATGTGTGTAGCCAAGTCTTTGGGTCCCGAAAGTATCCCGTGGACATATTTATATATATATGGGGCATTCCGCGGCAACTGAGACAGAGCTGTACCCAAAAATTCTTTTGACCTAAAAATTTTTTTAAATATGGAAAATTTAGCATTTTTTATGTACTTTCGATTACCAAGTGGCACTTTTTCAAATTTCGGCCCCTGGCAGAGCTGCACGTCCCCTAACCTTAAAAAAATACTAGTTTACGCAATGATCATGGAGCCTAGACAGGAGGAGACCAAACTGTGGGTGCCAATACTGGGACAAAAATACGGTTCCAGTAGGGTTTCCCGATAATGCCGCCTGCGGCGCTTGCAACAGTACTTTCTCGAGCAAGGCATGCATATGTTACGTCCGGATGAGAACCTCCGGTCACATTTCATGTTTTCTAACCTACATTTCGTCTGATGTTACGCATTATATTAGTGCCATCTTCATCACTCATGACAACCGATAATCTAAATATTAATTTCCAAGAATAATGTCAATCTGTCACTACCTTAAGAAAACGCGTTGACAGCTATCCTTAGCACCTCTGCGACAAATAAGATATGTGCGTCTTATAGAAATCATAGCATAAACAAACCAGTGATCACGCGCTATGTGTGTGGTCCGAATAGCTATGGTATGAGGAAAAGGTCACAAAAGACAAATGGAAGGTCAAAAATCAGAGGAGAACCCCCACCTAGTGATCAAGGAGTCATAGGTTAATTAAAAGAGAAGATCAGTTCGATCGAGAGCAGTTTTCGGGTCAACAATCATAGAGTCAAGTCAGAAGTCGGAAGTAAAGGTTCAGTCAGATGACAAAGAAAATAATTCTTTAAGAGTTCAACTCAAGGAAAATTTCTAAGTTCAAATTCCATACTCAACTTCTAATTCTTTAAACCTTTCTAAGTCTTTTGTCGCTTATTCCAAACTCGTATTCAATCATTGAGCAACATATCGGCAACCCATTTTGTCAAACGTAAGTTACTTTATTTTACATTTAAATAGAAATATATTGTCAAATCTGTTCTTATCCGAACTCAACCTGTTGTGCAATTCTCTTCTATCAATCTTCCGTTAAGCCCATACCAGCGTTTGTCCTCATCCAAGATATATAAATTCCTAATTCCCAATCAAGTGCACCGTATCCTAAGTAGAGGTTCAGTTTCTTCATTGTCTCAATAAATTCAAATTCTGGATTTAAATTCTAACCACCGTCGGTAACAATTCGTTCTGCACAATCAGTCTCATGACCATCAACGACACAGGGTGTAAGTAACTGGCCGATCCCGGGTAAATTTCCGAAAGGTTAGACCCTAAACAGGCCATCGTGACCATCCTCCTGACGTTGCCCATTGCTTATAAATACTCGCCAGTGGTGTGGAGTGTATCTGACTTCCCATTACTACCTTACCGATTGCATGCGATCTTCCGTCGGAGGTAGTAAGCGTTGTAAATATACTCAATAGGGTGAAGTTCACCGGTCCTCCAACTACCACTATACCGATCGGGTGCAATCGTCAATTGGATGTCACATATGTATATATTAAATTTTTGGTGACAGCGGTGGGATATGATGTTACTTTACCACCCGTTGAATTGAAGGGTCATGACAACGCAACATACTCCCGTGCGTACATCCGATACTGAACAACCTTCTACTAGCACTCCTAAATCACCCGGTCTGGATTCGAGTTTTATGAAAGAATTCCTTCAGCCCAAACCAAATTTTGTTCCATTAGACACAATTGAACCAGAATCATTCAAACCCAGTAAGGTACTTCCACGATCACCTCCAGGTTCCCTTTCACACTCACTTATTAAACCAAATCTAGAACCTAAACCAGAACATACCGAAAACCCTGTATCAATCGCACCTATAACCTCTCCTACAATGTTGGGAAGTAGTCAGTTAGTTTCCCTTAAAGACGCCGTTGAAGTAGTGCCGCGATATGATGGGTTTAATATTCCGTTCTCTCAATTCGTTGCGGGATGTGAGGAAGCTGCCGAAATGCTACCCGAATCCGCCGAAACCAATTTAGTCACTTTAGTGCGTACCAAATTAAAGGGAGAAGCACACGATGTAGTTCAAGGAAAGAAATTCTATAAAATGAATGAATTGATTAAAAGGTTAAAAGCCGTATTTGCACCGCGAGAAACAGTGAACGAAGTGCGTCACGAATTAGGACGATTGTATCAAGGAGATAATGAAAGTGTAGTGGCATTTATGAATCGTGCTCGAAAAATAGGAAACAGAATCATTAACGCGAAGAAGGTAGCAAGTGAGGAAAATCAAGTTGACGAGTCTTTCAGGGAAACAATAGAAGAAGAAATATTAGAAAGTTTTATAAACGGGCTAAAACCAGAAATAGAACATAGATTAGGACGTGTTAAAGATCTTACCGAAGCAGGAATAAAAGCTATAGAAATAGAAAAAGTATTAGACAAGCGTGCCGATGCTCGAAAACAGTTAAGGATGAAAGAATACCGCGAGAACCGAGAAGCTAATTCTATGACCAACCAAAATCAAGGAAAGGTTCATTTTGTTGAAGATCAGGTTTTAAAATGTCAAATTTGTAAGAAACCCGGTCATATTGCTACTGCTTGTTGGCATTATAGGCCTATTGAGAACGTAAAAAGGGAAAACAGAGGATACCAACCACGAGATAATTATCAAAAACGAGATTTTAACAGAAATCCATTACGGAAATTTAATTTTCCCGAAAGAACTAATAGTAGACCCTCGCAATTCCAACCAAATTTTACGAATCGAGATCCATCAAAAGTTTGCCGCTATTGTAAATACACGGGTCACACGATAGATGAATGTCGGAAAAGGCAATATAACAATTCCAAATTTCAACAAGAAAATGAGAAACGCCAGGGAAACGAGAATGCTCTCCCGAGGGCGGGCGCATCACGGGAGGCTACGAAATCCCATTTGCGCCCAGCCATGATGATCGAAGCACAAGAAATCGAAAGCCAATAATTCGCGATGCTGCAGTTAATCTAAGTCGAGAAAATCGAGCTCCCTCAGTCCGAATTTCTTCAAATGATTTATGCTCGCCGGTAAACATGATGTTAGACACAGGTGCCGGTCCTAATCTTATAAAAGAAAAATTCGTCGCATCCTCAACCCCTGTGAATCGTGAGGAACTTTTATCATTGAGTGGAATCACTGCTCACTCTGTTACCACCTTAGGGATGGCCAGAGTGAACGTCCTAGGATGTACTGCTTCATTCCATTTGGTGCCCGATAGTTTCCCCATTACGCAGGCAGGAATATTAGGAACTGAATTTCTCCAAGAGAACGATGCTCATATCAATTACGAAGAGAAATATTTAGGACTTCGAGGAATAGAGATTCCTTTCGAGACTCAGGAAACAATTGTAGTACCCGCGAGATCAGTGACAGTCATATACGTGCGAGTAAACGACGTAGAGTTGAAAGAAGGGTATCTTCCGCGCCTTGTAATCGGAGACGGGGTGTATGGAGGACACGGTTTATTAACAAATCAAAAAGGGAAAGCTTATCTCCCAATATATAATACAAGAGAGGAAGAAATAGAATTACAAATTCCTACATTAAAACTATATCCGTTTGACGAATTAGCAAGGGACGAACAAAGTGTCGAAGAAGACATTCACTTAGGTGAAATCTTTCTTACGCACAAATCCTCTGAATCCTCTGAATCTTCTAAATCCACTGAATCTATACAAATTCAAGATCGATGTCCTGCTAATTCAAAAATTACCATATCCTCTGAATCTAAAGAAATCAAAAATCGAAAAGATATTAATTCAAAATCCTCTGAATCCTCTGAATCCAACGAAATCGAAAATCGAAAAGATATTAGTTCAAAATCCTCTGAATCCTCTGAATCCTCTGAATCCAAAGAAATCAAAAATCGAAAAGATGTTAATTCGAAATCCTCTGAATCTTCTGAATCTATGGATATCAAAGATCAAGATTTTATTAATTCAATATCCTCTGAATCCGCTGTATCCGCTGAATCTTTAAAAATTCGAAATCAATATCTTACTAGTTCAAAATCCACTGAATCTAATAAAGCGAAAATAAGATATCAAGAGATAAGGAAATTATTGCGATTAGAGCATCTAAATGAGGAAGAAAAAGAAAATATTGAAGATTTAATAAAAGAATACGAGGATAGATTTCATATACCCGGAGACACTTTAGAAGCGACTAACGTATTGAAACATCGAATTCCTACAACAAATGAGCAACCCATAAATACGAAACAGTATCGATATCCACCTATTCATAAGGAAGAAATTAATAAACAAGTAAAAGATCTGTTAGATGGTGGAATAGTCAAATTATCGCAGTCCCCTTATAATACTCCGGTATGGATTGTTCCTAAAAAGCCTGATTCTCAAGGAAATAAACGATGGAGAATGGTACTCGACTTTAGGGCATTGAACGATAAAACAATAGGAGACTCGTATCCGTTGCCAAATATAGTAGATATTCTAGATCAACTTGGAGGAGCTAAGTATTTTTCAGTATTTGATTTAGCATCTGGTTTTCACCAAATTAAAATGGATCCTCAGGATAGTCATAAAACAGCATTTTCAACCCCTTATGGGCATTATGAATTCGATCGAATGCCATTTGGCTTAAAAAACGCTCCTGCCACTTTTCAAAGATTAATGGATCTAGTTTTGACTGGATTGCAAGGAATCGAATTGTTCGTGTATTTAGATGATATCGTAATCTATGCCAGTTCGTTAGAAGAGCATGAAATAAAATTCAGGAAGTTAATGAAACGTTTGAGAGACGCAAATTTAAAACTGCAACCAGATAAATGTGAATTCTTACGAAGAGAAGTCGGATATTTAGGTCATATAATTGGAGAAAATGGAGTTAGGCCAGATCCTAAAAAGGTAGAAGCAGTAAGACTTTTTCCAGTCCCCAAAAATGCGAAAAATGTGAGACAATTTCTGGGATTAGCCGGATATTACCGAAGATTTATTGAAGGATTCTCGAAAATAGCGAAGCCCCTAACTAACCTCTTGAAAAAAGAAACCCCGTTTGTGTGGGAAGAAAGTCATATTAGAGCTTTTGACACTCTGAGACAACTGCTATGTGAAGCACCAGTTTTACAGTATCCAGACTTTTCCAAGCCATTTGTCGTTACAACAGATGCATCCGGATATGCTATAGGAGGAATATTGTCGCAAGGACCAATAGGCAAAGATAAACCGATCGCTTATACTTCGAGAGTATTAAACGAATGTGAGAAGAAGTACGACACATACGAAAAAGAAGCGTTAGCAATATTATATGCCGTAAACCACTTCAGACCATATCTTTATGGTCATAAATTCACCCTAGTTACCGATCATAAACCATTAGTTTGGTTTCAGTCAACTAAAAATCCAAACTCACGAGTTACAAAATGGCGTTTGAAGTTATCCGAATATGATTTTGATATTGTGTATAAAGCAGGAAAAATAAACGTTAATGCCGATGCGTTATCACGAAATCCCGTAGGACAAATAGAACAACAAAAATTACTGGTAATTCAAACAAGGAGTAAGGAAATAAAAGAACCCGAATCAGTTTATAACAGTCAGCGTAATAAGCAATCAGGATTGCAGAGAAATCCTACGGTAACAGACCATCTAGATGTAAGGAAAAGCAAAAGAATACATCTCTCAAAAATAAGAAAGCCACGATCTGACACTATAGGGACAAATTCAAACGATAATACAGGGAAGCGAAAGAGAGGTAGGCCGAGGAAAGTTATAGTGACAAGCTGTAAAAGGACAAAATTCACAAAGCAGAGAGGTAGGCCGAGAAAAATAAAACTTAAAACATGTGCTAACACCCAGGGAAAAATGGGCCCTATACCTAAAAAGCGAGGAAGGCCAAAGAAAGCAGAAGATTATACGGAACCAGACCCGGTTGACCAAATAGAAGACGTGCCGACGGACAGTTACGAATCCGACAATGACAAATTAGACAGTGATCGAAGCAGTGAGTCGTCTAGCGATGAAGAAAATTTTAAGAACAATGATAATGATGAACTACTGAATAAAGGTACTGACGAAGTTGAAATTCAAAGAAATGCGTTAGAAACAGTTGAAGAGGAAGCAGATAGCCCTGATGAAGATGAGATGGATCAACCTGATTTAGAGTATTTACATGACAAACACTCAGATTCTGAAAATCCAACGCACGATCAAAATATTATAAATTGCAAGGACCAATTATTCATGCGAAAAGACAATTATGCATATTTCGTTTCAATCGATGGAAACCCACTTGATATAGGATCCAAAGTATTAAATGATAGAAAGGAATTGCCATTAATGGAAAATTTAGTTGCAGGAGAAGCAAAAGCATTTAGTAAAGGAAATCACTATCATTTAGTTCTACCCATAGACCTCAGTAAAAGAGAAGGACTAGGTTTTATATTAAACAATATTACCCAAGCATTACAAACGTCTCGAAGGTTAGTAGATCAATTAAATCTGCGATCAGTTAGCATAGCAAAAACATCAGAAATTGGTAACGTAATGTGGATAGACATATTCAGAGAAATCAGAAGTGCTTTTCTAGGATCATTGTGTAAGATTATCATTTGCAATGGTGTAATTCAGTATCCATTACCATCTGAACGAGTTAAAATAATAGAAGAAACTCATACATCTGCATTAGGAGGTCATAAAGGAGTAACCAAAACTTATAATAGAATTCGACAAAGATATTATTGGGAAAATGTTAAATCGGACGTGCAAGAGTTTATTCGTCAATGCTTACAATGTCAATTAAAAAAATTAGTCCGAGTTAAAACCAGAAGTCCGATGATAATCACTGATACCCCCGGTACTGCATTTGATAAAATTTCTATGGACATCGTGGGACCATTGCCTAAAACTGATAAAAATAACGAATACATTTTAACAATTCAAGATCAATTAACTAAATATTCATTAGGAATTCCCTTGAATAACGCCGTAGCCACAACTATAGGCGACGCATTTGTTAAAAAATTCATTTGTATATTTGGAGCTCCGAGAGCTATCTTAACAGATCAAGGAAGGAATTTCTTAAGTGGATTTATAAGAAGGCTAGCAAAACGATTCCGTATTAAACGATTTAGAACCACAGCATTCCATCCACAATCGAATGGCTCAATTGAAAGATCCCATCATGTATTAGCTGAATACTTAAAACAATATGTCAGTAATGATTCTGAATGGGATGAGTGGTTAGAGTTAGCTATGTTCTCCTATAATACGAGCGTGCATGAAGGAACAAAGCATACGCCTTATGAGTTAGTGTTCGGTAAACTAGCCAGACAGCCGTCAAACGATCCACTTGTAGGTGAAGACAGGTTGCTCACATACAATGATTATTTAGTTAACTTAGTCACACGAATCCATAATATTCAAGATTTAGCAAGACAAAATTTAATTGGAGCAAAGTTCAAATCTAAGTATTATTATGATAAAAAGACAAATCCGCAAAATTTCAAAATAGGAGATCATGTATTTCTGCAAAAGGGACCGAAACCAAAGAAGCTAGGCAGTCACTATACAGGTCCCCATAAGGTATTGAGAATATTAGGGAAAGGAAATATTGAAATTCAAATTGGAAAACGATCAAAAATAGTTCATGAAAATAGATTACGGTATTCACACATCACGCCAAATGATTAATTCAATCCATTCTCATATCTGGTTACAGATGAGATTAACCACGGTGATAATACTAATGACTCTGATATGGTTATTAAAACCAGGCCAAAAGGGAGAAGCTTTAATAGGATATGATTGCGGAAGTAACCAACCAAATGTTACAACTATATCTTTATTAGAAATAGGCAATTGCGATATACCACCCCCACAAGTAAAAACTACACCCGTTTATATGCAACTTCTGCAGTTGAGCGAATACAAAAGTGCACATGTACTTCAATGTAAAATCGAGGTCAAGCGAAGTATTTTTTATTGCGGAATGCACTCACACATTTCAGTTGTCAATAATGGAGTGGCAGAATACATAGCCGAGTTGTCACGAGACGAATGTTATCGCATGCATAATACAGGAGCCGCTAAGTTCGGAGCAAATATTGTAATTGATGGGTTAAAAAGAAATTATACTGTGACTAGAGCTGTAACCTTTGCCGGAAGTATTGGAAATGATGGATCATGTAGTGGGATGCAATATACAGACGCGTATGGCACATGGTCAAATGTAGTTGTTCTAGGCACAATTTCTATAACCCTTCAAGACCACGAGGCTATTGTAGACTTAGAATCTAACCTGATAAGGTTAAACAGTGGAAAATCATGTAATCTTAAGGATGGAAATTGTTTTGATATGATAAGCGGACAAACCTTTTGGGAAACAATGCCAATTGACAACTGTGGGTTCGACAAATATGATGTCTTATATGAAGGAACGGGAAATAAATCTGTAGATGCGGACCATGAATACCAGGAAACTATATATTCACTTACAACACAAGATGTTACTTTTGCTTTAACCGCCAGGGGAACATTGTCCACTTGCGGATATAATTTGATTAGAACAGAACACCCAAAGTTGTTAATACTAGAAACAACAAAAGGTGCATCGTTTGCCACAAGACATATTATTAGAGTTGAGAATCTAGATATATTCGCCTATGTTAATTCTAAATTTGTATACGTGGAAAAACATATACGAACGCAAATCAAGGGATTGTATCACGATGTTTTAATTCAACGATGTATGTTAGAACGACAAGTGCTAGAGAATGCCTTAAAAATCGCTAGACTCCTACCAGACGAATTTGCATATTACGTCATGAAAGGACCAGGCTATATGGCTATAATATCAGGAGAAGTAGCAAATATTGTAAAATGCATCCCAGTAGAAGTGACTATAAGAAGTACTACCGAGTGTTATCAAGAATTACCAATCTATGTACGAAATGAATCATACTTCTTAACACCAAAAACACATATTCTCCTAAAAACTGGAACTCAAACGACCTGCAATTCAATAGCATCACCAGTATACTATATTGAACCCGAATGGTATATGATGTTACCTGAGCCGTACAAAACGCGCACACCTACAATCATAAAACCCAATACTAACCCTACATGGAAATATATAGATCCTGTATCGTTAGGAACCAGCGGTATATATGGGCAAAGAGATTTAGATCATTTACGCGAACACATTATGTTTTCCGTTGCTCAACCCGCTGTACTAAATACAATGGCGAGAGGATTCGCAGGACAACCGAGCGTGCATCAGGGAATGTCTATAACTAATCTTATGAATGAAGTAGATATACGCACTATAGCAAGTAAGGCATGGGAGAACACTTGGAACGCATTTATGAAATTTGGAACTGCGAGTGCAGGGTTATTTGGTATAATGATGATATTTAAGATTTTCAAACTGGTTGTAGATACGATCGTACATGGTTATACCTTACACACCATATATGGATGGTCGATCCATCTAATCGGAGCCTTATGGGACTCCGTTGCTCATTTGCTAATTTACTTAGGGAGAAAACAAGAATTAACTCCAAAGAAAATCTCTAGTAACCATGATGAAGAATCTCAACGAACCACACCACCCGCTGAACCTAGGCATACCTCTAATCCTAAGGAAGAACCCAGTGTTTGTATCAAATATCCAACCAATGAACTCCAACAATTCCGCCAAGGTGTATTCTCTCTCTCTCAATAAGCTTCTTGGAAAATTTCTATCTCTGCTTCACGTGACGTCCAGCTTTAATTCATGCTGCAAATAACCATTGAACTCGACTGTACTTCATGTCTCCAGGATGCGCTTACCTAATACTGACTCCGCTATAATTCAAGAATGGGACGGCTTATGTCCAGGAGAATACCCTGACAGATATCAGGCTTTAATTTCTGGAGTTTGCGTAAAACAATTAAGTAGAACAGCATATATCAGCTTCAATCTACGATTATTATGCAGAGACTGTTGGGATGAAATATATGAAGATCAAGAACACTATGAGCGTATCAAGGAATGGCATTATTTGAGAAAGAATAATATGCTGATCTCTCCACTGTGTTACAGGTGCGAACTGAGATTATTACAGTGCGCCGAAGCGATTCGGTGTAGAGCTTGCATAGGCGGATACTTTGACAAGGAAACAGACTATCACCGAGGAAAAATCATCTCTTTATATATCCAAAGAAATTTTTAGACAGCACCAGGCCAAAGCAATGAGACACCGGTGTATACCGTTCACCCCGGAAAGAATGACAGAGTATTTTGAATTAAGCCCAGGAATGTGGGTACCGCAATTTTGGAAAAATTTAGGAGAAGAAGAACTATATTCCAGAGGCCTCTTCCTATCTAATCCAGAAACAGTAACAGAAGGGATACAACTCCTATTTCCCGAGGGATACTACACTCTCGAAGCAATAAACTCAAGTGCGACGGAAAGAAATCAAGAAATTCAATCGCAACAATTGCCGCCAACTCCAGGAATGTTTGCGCCGTTTTCATCATTTTCACAAGCATTCCCAAGTGAAGAACCTTTCTTACAAGAATTTCAACTTCCAGGATTATCCTCATTACAGTACTCCCAACGGTCTCAAGAGGAAGTGCAACTTTCAAGTCTCTCTTCACCACAATTATTAGAATACGTGGAAGAAGAACTACAACGGATAATTAATCAAATTCCGACAACACTTCCGCAACCAACAGTGGCTGATAGACCACTCGCACCACAGGAAGAATCAACATTTCTGGAATTATCCCCACAACCGTCAACGTCCAGACAAGAATCATCGAGACAATCTCAACAGGAAGGTATTAATCATCGAAGAATCAAGAGACGAGGCGCCTCTTCTGATAGGATATACAAAAAGCCCAGATGGGAATGAGCTGGGGCAGAAGCATCAGTTATAAGGCCGAAGAGGACGACAGGGGAAAAGGATCCTGCCCCACTATTCTAAAAAGAAGTCGCAGCTATTTAAGCACGAGTCCTCTTCGCTCAGTCATTACGAATAGTTGACCATCAGAAGTGACATCATGGCGTCGGGACCTTCCTTGAGAGAAACCGAGACGGAGTACGAACTTTGGACGGGGTTTTGGGTTCCCCATTTCTGGAAAATGCTATCAGAGAGTCAGAGGGAAGATCGAGTTATCGCGATAAGCATCACAGAAATTGACAAAGACGAAAGGGCGGTGATGACGTACCCTGAGGGGAGCTACAGTATTATAAATGGACACCTGAGATTCACTCCCAAATGGATGACACAACTGCTACTACAACAGTATGAACAGCAGCAACAGCAGTATCAGCAACAGAAACGCACTTACGACCAGTCTTTTGAGAAGAATCAGCGGCGGCGACACGAGTAACATGCCAGTGTTAAGTGTGTGGTGCCAAACATAAGATCAACATCAACAACAGCAATATCAACCTCAACAACAGCAATATCAACCTCAACAACAACAGCAATATCAACCTCATCAACAACAGCAATATCAACCTCAACAACAGCAGCATCAGCAGCAGAATCGTACCGAAAATCAGCCTTGACATGCCAGTGCTAAGTGGGTAGTGCCGAACATAAGGACAAGTGAGAGTCTAGAAATATATGTATATCTATAAAAAAAAATTTTTTTTTTTAATAAATATAAAAAAATGTTAAATAATAAAAATAATAATATGCTTATATACATATAGATAGTGACGATATTAATCATTAATATAGTTCATAAGACCTTTATAACTAACATAGTCCCGTAAGTAATTTTTTTTTATATTGTCCGTATATGTTAGCAATATAAAGTTTTAATCATTAATATAGTTTCATAAGACCTTTATAACTAACATAGTCCCGTAAGTAAATTTTTTTTATATTGTCCGTATATGTTAGCAATATAAAGTTTTAATCATTAATATAGTTTCATAAGACCTTTATAACTAACATAGTCCCGTAAGTAAATTTTTTTTTATATTTTCCGTATATGGCAGCAATACCAAATTGTAATCATTAACATAGTTTTATAAGACCTTTATAGCTAACATAATCTCATAAGTAATTTTCCATTATCAATAATATACATAAATGTAATCAACATCTCCATCATTTGCCATTAACCTCACATCATGCAAAATCCAAAATTGTTTTCTCTACCGAGATTCGATCGTTACGAATTTCATCCCTAACTCTCGATTAAAGGGGGGAGGTGTTACGTCCGGATGAGAACCTCCGGTCACATTTCATGTTTTCTAACCTACATTTCGTCTGATGTTACGCATTATATTAGTGCCATCTTCATCACTCATGACAACCGATAATCTAAATATTAATTTCCAAGAATAATGTCAATCTGTCACTACCTTAAGAAAACGCGTTGACAGCTATCCTTAGCACCTCTGCGACAAATAAGATATGTGCGTCTTATAGAAATCATAGCATAAACAAACCAGTGATCACGCGCTATGTGTGTGGTCCGAATAGCTATGGTATGAGGAAAAGGTCACAAAAGACAAATGGAAGGTCAAAAATCAGAGGAGAACCCCCACCTAGTGATCAAGGAGTCATAGGTTAATTAAAAGAGAAGATCAGTTCGATCGAGAGCAGTTTTCGGGTCAACAATCATAGAGTCAAGTCAGAAGTCGGAAGTAAAGGTTCAGTCAGATGACAAAGAAAATAATTCTTTAAGAGTTCAACTCAAGGAAAATTTCTAAGTTCAAATTCCATACTCAACTTCTAATTCTTTAAACCTTTCTAAGTCTTTTGTCGCTTATTCCAAACTCGTATTCAATCATTGAGCAACATATCGGCAACCCATTTTGTCAAACGTAAGTTACTTTATTTTACATTTAAATAGAAATATATTGTCAAATCTGTTCTTATCCGAACTCAACCTGTTGTGCAATTCTCTTCTATCAATCTTCCGTTAAGCCCATACCAGCGTTTGTCCTCATCCAAGATATATAAATTCCTAATTCCCAATCAAGTGCACCGTATCCTAAGTAGAGGTTCAGTTTCTTCATTGTCTCAATAAATTCAAATTCTGGATTTAAATTCTAACCACCGTCGGTAACAATTCGTTCTGCACAATCAGTCTCATGACCATCAACGACACAGGGTGTAAGTAACTGGCCGATCCCGGGTAAATTTCCGAAAGGTTAGACCCTAAACAGGCCATCGTGACCATCCTCCTGACGTTGCCCATTGCTTATAAATACTCGCCAGTAGTGTGGAGTGTATCTGACTTCCCATTACTACCTTACCGATTGCATGCGATCTTCCGTCGGAGGTAGTAAGCGTTGTAAATATACTCAATAGGGTGAAGTTCACCGGTCCTCCAACTACCACTATACCGATCGGGTGCAATCGTCAATTGGATGTCACACATATCTCTGTTGTATATAAAAATATACGTATATGTATTTATATATACACGGAGACTGGCTATATCATTATATATTCTCGGCGCCGGCCGCGAAATCCAATAGTTACTTTGAAGGTTAGCAACGTTCATATTAATTTTAATAAAGTATTACGATTACAATTACAATCTTATTATTATTTTTGTAGTTATCGTTTAGACATGAACAATCCGGACGACACTCCCGTTGTCGATATCTATCCTCCATGAGCGAGATGAAATGGTTTGCTGATTTAGGCTCAAATTCCTCACATTATTTATAAGTTAATGATGTATGAACATGGAACGTTGTATTGAAAATTTATTTTTTATTGTTTATTTTGCATTTTTTTTATCGTTATCGTTTGCTCGTTATTTATCCTCCCGCGTTACAAGAATGCGTCAGTATTGCTTCGCCATTTTGCGAAGTTTCCTCGATTTTTCGCGGTTCAAGTTGTGAGTCCGATTGTAGGCATGCCCTACAAAATGTCCCATCGACATGACGTAGAAGCTCGCAATTCGCTTAGTTAAATCCTCACGATGCGTGCAACACCCGACAAGGGGTATGCTTTCACCGGTAGTTAGCACGTCAATTACGTTGATCAGGCTGTGGGCAGTAATATGTAGGTCCGGGCCGACGACTTCGTGGAATACAAATTCTATCTCTCTCAGAAGGCAGAACAATGCTTCGCTAGGGTAGATCAAATCACCTTTACTCATGAGAGTAATTAATCTATCGCGTTCATGCTGTCCATCGCTTCTGAGCGCCTCTAAGCAATCGCTGCACTGCGTGTTGGATGACATCTTTCGCGCCACGTAACCAGCCACGTAGGCTTGCGCATATGTTCCAAAATCTTCGCAGCCAGGGATGGAATCCGTGTAGTTCGATTCTGTGCAGTCAAGAACGTAACCTTTTTCAACAACCTTGTCGAGACGGTCGAGCCACTGATCCTTTTCTTTATAGTTATCCGGTGCGTCCTTGAGGCTTATCAGCGTCTGTAGAATGTCGGTACCCGAAACATTGCTACCTCTCGGAGGTTTAATGAGCGAGTACATGGAAAGAAGCCGAAACACTCCAGCACACTGCGTTGCGTCGGGATGGTCATTACTTCCAGATGCACTTCTCATCATACCGTTGAATCTCTATGAAAAGCAAGCAATGTTTTAAAAAATGCAGTAAAACCATTAGCCGATCAAGGATGGATGGGTTATGGATGGGTTGTTAAAGACTAACAAGGAAGACTATCGAAGTGTCACCCCCCGATTTCAATGAAACTTTGCTATGTTGTAGAGGACAAAAAAATAAGAGACACGTGTTTTTTCTTATGTGCCGATATACACTTTAAAGGGGTGAAATCAACCCCCAAAGTTGGGCATGTCGAGGGGTGGTAATGCAGTTTCACCTAGAAGGAATCGTCCGATTTCAATGAAACAAAAACTAAAATGTTTTTCATCGCGAGTAATATAAAGTGCAACTAGACATTAAAAAAAAATTGTCTCTTGAGGGGGTGAACCACCCCTTGATTATTACATTTTTCACCCTATTTAAAAAACTTACGAATGGAATTCAATGAAATACGTACCATTTGAAAGAGGAAGGAAAATTAAAGTTTACATGTTTTTGCTTTTTTGCGGGATGTCACGTTTAAGGGGGTAAACCACCCCCTACGTACCGATGCGTGCATTCCCATATTGGACCCCTTCTCGCGCAATTTAAAAGTGTAAATGCATTTACAATATTCTCGTTAGTGACAATCGATAAACAATAAGTGAATATTAACGTTTTACCCCTAATTAAGGGGGTAAACTACCCCTTCCGTACCTACCCCCTGAAAGTGTAAATTAATTCAAAATATTCTTGTTACTGCGAGTGGATAAACAATAAGTGAAAATTAACGCTTCATCCGTAATTAAGCGGGTAAGTTTATTTAGAGTTTGAATATAAATTAATGTAATAGTCCTCCCACTCTGCACGCTTCCGCCTAGAGGTAAGTACGGGAGCTAGTTTACCATAGTACCAGTTTCTATTATTTTATATTTAAAATATATTTACGCTCACTAATGATGGGCGGAATGGTAAATAGTCTTTTATTTACCAATGTGAAGCGATATTTTTATCTGTATCCCGCGTCCATAAGACGAGAGCCGTTCGGCGAGCGGGAAACGATAGCAACGCCGAGCTACGCGTCGCGGAGAGGAAACGCGTGACGAGGCAGCAGAAGGGCCAGAGGCAGGAGAACTTCGTTAATTTTCACTTATTGTTTATCCACTGTCAGTAACAAGAATATTTTAAATTAATTTACACTTTTAAACTGCGCGAGAAGCGGTCCTATATGGAAGTCCGTGCATCGGTATGCAGGGGGTAGGTACGGAGGGAGTAGTTTACCCCCTTAATTAGGGGTAATACGTTAATATTCACTTATTGTTTATGGATTGTCACTAACGAGAATATTTTTAATTAATTTACACTTTTAAATTGCGCAAGAAGGGGTCCTATATAGGAATGCACGCATCGGTACGCAGGGGGTGGTTTAACCCCTTAAACATGACATCCCGCAAAAAAAGCAAAAACATGTAAACTTTAATTTTCCTTCCTCTTTCAAATGGTACGTATTTCATTGAATTCCATTCGTAAGTTTTTTAAATAGGGTGAAAAAAGTAATAATCAAGGGGTGGTTCACCCCCTCAAAGGACAATTTTTTTTTAATGTCTAGTTGCACTTTATATTACTCGCGATGAGAAACATTTTAGTTTTTGTTTCATTGAAATCGGACGTTTCCTTCTAGGTGAAACTGCATTACCACCCCTCGACATGCCCAACTTTGGGGGTTGATTTCACCCCTTTAAAGTGTATATCGGCACATAAGAAAAAACACGTGTCTCTTATTTTTTTGTCCTCTACAACATAGCAAAGTTTCATTGAAATCGGGGGGTGACACTTCGATAGTCTTCCTTGTAAGTCCTCATTTCTGTTCTTCTCTATTTTTCTTTGTATTGGCATTTGATCTGTTAATTATATTCTTTTCTATTTTACCCCGTGTTCCCCTTTCTTTTTTTTATTACCCTTCCCCCGTGTATTGCGATAGCTAATTCGATCAGACCTTGGGCGGATAAAATCTGCCCAGTACGTCACAATATATGTATTGTGACGAAAATTCTCTTCTCGAATTATAACCGGATTTGATTACTCGAGCCGTTCGTAGCAAAACAGCTGATTTTCCGTCGACAAATTATAAGCCCCTACCCCCTGGAATACGATACCGAAAAAGACCGATTGGGCGCCAGACGCACCTTTGCGTCACGATACAAAATCTGTAAAATAATTCCAGAAGGGACGGAGAGAGTGCCACCGACCAGCAGAGATAATTCGCGAGATGGTAGAGGAGCAGGGATCACCGAGGTGTTGGTAGGGAAGTGATTAGGAGAATGAGAACCTCGGAATAGAAAACAGGTGTCCTTTTATTTAGGACGATTGAGAATTTCAACAATTAACAAATAATAATTTCGAAACAAGTCAAATAAAGGTAACTAATAACAATTTAGGCAAATCAGACGAAATCTAAAGTAATCCTTTTACGGAACTTTCGGATACGATACGTGAACTCCCGTGAAGCGGGACACACGCGACGCTACGCGAAGTCTCGGGAAGCGAGACAAACACGATACACTACACGCATTCTCGTGAAGCGAAAACTCGCGGATTCTTTCTGTTAGGTCTCCAGGGTCACGAGACTTTTGCGCTAAGAAAAGATTACAAAATCAAGAAATAATAGTTCACTAGATAAATATAGGCGATACACGGAATCTTTTCCACGTTAGCGACACTGAAATCATCCATAGGCGGAGGCCCTGGGAAAAACGCGAACGCGAAAACGATGGGAAAGTTAGCTGTATGGAAAAGTTTCGTGACTCGTTACAAGATTCTTACCGTTATTATTGAAACTACTGACGATACAAAATTCGCACCCGACCACGATGGTAACTCAGACAAGAATGTTCTACACGCAAAGTGTACTCTAGGGCTGGGACTCGCGTCCCCACCAACAATCAAAAGTAGTGCCCTTAGATAGCCAATTAGATCCTCGGGAGGATTTACAATACTCGTATTACTACGCCGTTACAAAAGTCATGCCGTCGGACTATTCCTCGATAAAAACACACGATATAATACTCGAGTGACATCTGTGGCTCAATCGCCTTACCCCTACGAGACGGACTTCGACAATATTCGGTAGATGTCGGAGCCTCCCTCTGAGAAACGATACATAGTACTCGGAAGGACGGCGTAATATAAAAGTTCCAATCGCGGACTAAGCGCAACACTTTGACGTCCTGGTCGTAAGTTCGCTAGCCACGCGGAACATAGTCACAGCCTCGCTGCCGTAGCTCGGGGTGTCCAGTGGCCTCTGGCGGCGATGAGATTCCGGCCCTGTCCTCGACGATAGTGGCTGAGATCCTGATGACTTCGGTAGATCTGGTCGTTTCTGCCTCCTATGGCAAGCCAGTTACGGTGCCTCCACACAGGGGCCCGTTAATCATTCAGCACGAGGAGTCTGGCGGAACTCGAGACCTCCTCGTCTTCGTTACTAGCCCCATTACTAAGGACTATCGGTATTGACGATATAAACGATAGGTAGGGTGGAGTCCATGGCTCTGTCCTTTTGGGTGGGGTCCCTTATAGGGTGGAGTCGTCAGGTCGACACGGCAGCTCTCCACGTTCCTCGGCATAAAATCTGCTTATCCTCCTTCGTTGGCTTCCAGCTGTCCGGATGGCTCGGTTCCGGTGAAGTGGTCGTGACGTATGAAATATTTGTATACGAAATTATTAACTTAATGTTCCCTAATGCTTATGACCCTGGAGCTCCTGGCCGGTTGCGTAATATTTGATTGGAAAAAGGGACGTAAATGCGTCCCGAAATTGAAAAACGGAAGTAACCAATACGGGACCTTTGTGACGTCCAAAAATAACGTCACAATATATATAAAGGGTGTTCCAAAATTACCTGATCAACGGGGTATAGTGGTGTTCGGGAGGCACCACTGATCACGAAAATGACCTTCCTTTTGTCCGGAAGGTCATAGTTTTTAAATGGGAGCAGGTCAAAGTTGACCAATCAGAACGAGGCGTCAAGAGAAACGTAGGCACCTACGAACTCTGAGTTTCCTTCCCTCGCTTTTTTTCTAGGTAGCTTGTTTCTTGTTTCCAATAGGCATGTCCTCGGCTGACGTCATTCTGCCCAAAGCCACCGAGAAACAAAAGCGAGAGAAGAAAACTCAGAGTTCGCAGGTGCCTACGTTTCTCTTGACGCCTTCCTCTGATTAGTCAACTTTGACTTGCTCCCATTTAAAAACTATGACCTTCCGGACAAAAGGAAGGTCATTTTCGTGATCAGTGGTACCGCCCGAACACCGCCATACCCCGTTGGTCAGGTAATTTTGGGACACCCTGTATATACATATATATTATTTACGCCACTGTCTTGTTAGCCGTCCACGAGATAGCTATTTAAAAAATAATAGTACTTACAGTTTTCAGAAAATGTTGGTATCAAGCTGAAAAAGTTGTATTTTATTTGTTATTAACAATTTAATTGTTTAAACGACGAACTTCGGTTGATAAGATTATATTTTATGCTTTTCAATGTAAGAACATTTAACGCCTAATACGAGATTCGTATCATTAGTCTGTCACTGGTTAGTCGTTTAGACAATTAAATTGTGAATAACAAATTAAATATAACTTTTTCAGCTTAGTAACAAAACTTTCTACAATCTGTATGCATTATATTATTATTTTTTTAATAATTAGCATAGACTGTCGCAAAGACTAATATTACAAACGTAACGGAATATTAGAGTATTTCTTACAAGAAAAGTCTCCAAGAATCGGATTTTTGTAATCTTTTTTACTCATGGTACGCGAAGTTGAGAATTCGAATAGTAATTTCCCAAAGCAGGTCTATGTCATATTCAAAAATTCTCAAGAAAGTCGACTTTGAAGTTTTGTGAGTCCGTATGTGCATCAAATGTGTCACAATATTTAAGCAGGTTAACGCACCCGGTAACGCTCGAGCCTAGCGATCGCGGGGTCGCTGGTTCGAGTCTCACTTATAGCTTTCTATTTTCCACCCAATTCGCATAATTACGTCATTTAAATATAAAAATCACCAGATCTATAGCAATTCACAGATATATAATTGTAATCTTCTATAAAAATCGCACGTTTTATTTTTAATTATCTCGAGCTTAAAAAATTGCACTTTTGAATGTAAATATCAATGTTTAGCTACCAGTAATTATAACAAACAAGATTTTTAGAGCGGAAATGAAAAATGATGAAAAGTTACTATAAAAGCAACATGATAAGAAAAGTAATGGGGTCGAAGTATTGAACGCGCACAATATAATAAAAAAAAGTTTCTTGAAAATTTTGTGAGGTGTCTGGCACCCTTTGCGAAGGAACCCCCAAATACTGCAGCCATGACGCCCCTGTCAGTGCTTGGTACTTTCGCTACCAGTCAACGCTCGAGTCAAAACCGAAATTTTTTCCAGCCAGACAGCACTCTTAAGGGGTCTACCCTCATTAGAATTTTCAGAAAATCGATTTTTTATTGCATTTTTCGAAAGTATACATATGTAAAAGTATCATACTAAAATTTTATAAAGATCCGAGCAGTCTAAGTGTACTTTTGAGCGACGTTTACTTAGCTACCTGAGCGCGCTAATATACGCACCGCTCGGAGCGGTACTACCTACCTGCCTTTGTATGCATGAGGAGCTGCTACCTTTTGTAACCAGAACGAAACGAAGGCAGGCTATTTTGGATGAAAATGAGGGCTATGAAGAAACTGACGGCATAATGTATGGTGCAAGCATCGCTGATTAGACGTAAGTAAGATTTTTTCTCGATTTTAAAGAAAACTTTAAACGCGTTTTTCTCAAAATGACGTTTTTGGACGGCTTGTTGATAAAATCTCCGAAACTATTCAACCGACCCTTGCCAAAATTTTACCACATGTTCTTTATGACTATAGCTATAGCGCATATCATACGAATTTTGAAATTTTTAATGTAACTATTTTTTTTGCAAAAAACGATGAAAAAAAACGTGCTTTTTCGTAGTTTTTGAAAAAATGGCCGCAATTTTGTCATTTTTTAAAAAATCAAAAATCGTATGATATGCGCTATAGACATTTACCTACTGAATCTAAAACCATTTTTTTTTCAGATCATCCATTCCAGAGATTTTATCAACAGCGCACACCCATCTTTTGTCGTCTCCCCCATTTTTCTGTATGAAAACTGAGTAAAATGAATATAAAAAATTTTTTTTTGTGTATTTTAAGAGTGTATTTTTTAGGCCAAACACTTTTTATATCCATATTTATAATTTATACCGGTCAAAAAAATTCGTGAAAATAGCCTTTTTTTGGTCCGTCTAATTAGGGTAGACCCCTTAAATATTTTATTCAATGTCTGAACGTATTTTTTCCACCGTATAATAACAATATTAACTGTTTCACATAAGAACCTACGCATAGGCTGCTGATTTTAGAATTAATTTTCTCAAAAACGACATGATAAACTTTTCAAATAATTGTAAGCGTTTTCAATTTTACTGATGAACGCTGGAGGGCGAGAACGCTACATTTACAATGTTCGGAGGTTTGTTTGATCGATAAGGATTCTTGAGTAGTGCGTTACTGATGTAGAATAAGTTGCGCAAGGGACGACGGGGGGGGGGGGGAGATATTTTTTATTTCATCAAATGCTTAATAGCACATAGACAGAAATTTCGCTATTCGACTGTTCCCTGAGATGACAGTTCTTTCCCGAAGAGCGTGGTAGTAGCATTTCTGAATATCTTTCTAATTTCTAATCACCGCGGGACACTATTAACCACGTCATGCCACCTAAGAAGAAAAAGGAGCTACTGGAGCTGCTTCCTCCTGAGTAAGGATATCCTGTGCAGATTTACGTATTTTTTATCTTACTGAGTATGACTGGCATTCCTGCATTCGTTAATGAAAGACTGGCGAAAACTTATCTCGTTGCTTTTGGTACATTTTTGAAATGGATTTTGTATTCTTTTCATGGAAGGCCTGAACCCGATGCTCCCGAAGAAGAGGAGATGCCATTGGCTCAGGTTCCTGTTTGCGTAGTCACCGGACAAATCTTTGGTCCTCGAATTCGTTATATCGATGAAACTGCTGAAGAACAGAGCTCTGATGATGAACCTGAATCTGAGAGTGACGATGAGAGTAGATTCATCAAAGAAGATCTTCCCGAAGTGCCCTCAGAATTTTGGCACATGCAGAAACTTATTAAGTATATGAAAGCAGGTAATCAGACTGCTACCATTGTCTCGCTGTGTCTGCTGAAGGATTATGAGCTCACGTCCAGAGTCAGTGTACTATTTTATAATAAGAAATTATTCATTTGTCGGATTGATAAATGCTTGAGTGTTGCTTTACCGTTTTGTTGAAGATTATTCAACGAGCCATACACGAAATGGGAGGTCTCGAGATCTTGGTGAATCTCTTGGAAACACAAGATATAAAATGTCAGCATGGATCCTTAGCAGTCTTACTGCAGATTACCACATCTTCGGAAATGAGACGCTATCTAATTAATCTTGGTATCATAATGCCACTGATACAGATGATGAAACACCCTGCTAGGGATCTCCAAGTTCTAGCTGCAGAGACTATGGCGAACATTGCTAAGATGAGAAAAGCCAGGAAGCAGATACGACTACGTGGAGGGATACCATTGATAGTGAGTTCATTTTAGAACATGCGCGAGTGTCTTTTGCATTCGCCATCGTATAAAAGAAATGCGTGCTTACTTGCTTATATCCAAAAATCTGTATTCACGATTCCAGACGAATCGCTGGACATTAACCATTTCAGCGCTGAGTTGTGCGACGTTAAGCGTGTTCTGTGGGTTGCCCAGTTTTTATGATAAAGCGCACGCTGGACTGAATAAATTTCGATGTAAAATATATTGATTGTACGTGAAATAATGTTTACAATAATTGCAGAAACCTTAACAGAATCTTTTATTTCATTGAACATTTATAACATTATCGACGTTAAAAATTGTAAATTATATCTTTTAAATTGAAAATTTAATAATTTTGTTATCTTTGGTAAATCTTGAAGCAGGATTCAATACATAGGTATTTGACAAACGCATTCTCACTATTTTTTTTATCTCTAGGTTTACAAGCATCATTGGTATCGCATATATAATTTCATAGTCCAAATTGAATGGTTGCGTGAGAATACGTAAATGGGGTCACAGCCCATGATGAACGATTTTTTGGAACGCATGTATGGATTCATAGCGCTGAAAGGGTTAAGTAAATGGCACAGTAACATTTCCAAACGCTCAACAACTCCGATTACAAAACAGAGCATGGGCAAAGATCCGATAATTACGTATCGTATGTTTAAAATCAAAATTCTGGTTAAAGCGTTTGTCCAGTCGAGTTGATTAAAATTTACAGAAAAAATCATGAGAATATGGATAGTTTCATGTCCGAATGTCGAATATTTTTAGTTTGCACGTTCCGCATCCGCGAAACTAATTTCTTTATTACTATAAGATGTTGTACAAGATGCGACCGCATGGTTCGACCGTTTGCATCTCACGGCAAACTTTTATGCCCCGATATTTTTAGTAAAAATATTAGTTAAAATTATTTTTTGAATTGGTATTTCAATAGATTAACTTGATCTTGTAGTTGGATGTTATGGACGTACCTGATGTCGTTCTACAACGGTCACTAGAGGATTTGAATGAAGTTGAGCGGGAGCTGGTGGCTGTTGCTGTTGGCTGTGCTAAAGTAATGGATTCCCTTAGCAGTAGTCCCAAAATTAAAGAAGAATTACGAAGGCATGGTGTGGTATTTCTCATGGCGCGATTCTTACGCTCTCAACATACCCACTTAATAATACCTATGATGGGATCCGTACAACAATGTGCAGATTTGGTATCTAGACTTATGTCCAATTGTGTATCTATTAAAAAATTATCTTTCTATTGAACCATTTGACTTCTTTTAGAAAGCATTTAGATTAGCTTTCGAGGAAATGGGCATAATCACCGACATAGTAAGACATCTCCAGAACGAGGATGTCAAGCTCAAAGAGAATTGTGCGCTGGCGATATTCAAATGTGCACCAAATAAAGTCACCCGCGATATGGTGCGTGAATCTGGAGGTTTAGATCCACTGTGTAAGCTCGCCCAAAGTGAGGAAGTACGTGAAAATAAGCGTCTCCTGGCAGCAGTGACAGGTGCCATTTGGAAATGTGCCATGAGTCCAGAAAATATAACAAGGTTTAACCAAAACAACCTGGTAGCATCTTTGGTACCACTCTTGCAGGAGAATGAGGACGAGGATGTTTTGACCAACGTTGTAGGTACTCTTGCAGAATGTTGTCAAGATCCAACAAATCGGGACGTTTTGCGTATTAATAATGGATTACCAATGCTGGTATTATTTTTTTTTTATTATCTGTTTCGATTTATTTTCCCTATTTTATTTAATCTTCTGCATTCTCTGAGATATTGTGTTTCACTACAGATTCGGCTTCTGAGTGCAACTTATGAGCCTCTCCTAGAAAATCTACCATTGGTTTTCAAGGAGTGCGCAGAGAATGAGCAATGCATGGACATCATCAATGATTCAGATCATATCCAGGATGGTGTACGATTAATCTGGTCGTTGCTTAAACATCCTAGTAATATTATCAAGAGGAATACTTGTCTAGCGCTTGTACCTTGTATCAAGTATGCGAAGGACTCTCCGGAGATGGTTCGGGCCTTCGTTGGCGGTTTAGAGTTGACTGTCAGTCTTCTAGACAGCGACGATACTGAAGTTCTCAGCGCAGTATGTGCCACGATAGCAGAAATAGCCAAAGATCCAGAAAATCTTGGTATATTGACTGATCACGGAGTCGTAAAAATGTTAGCTGGTTTGGTACAGACCGTAAGTATTTCAATAATGGAAAAACTATTGAAACTTGATAGTAGCCTTTAATAATTTTTTTTGTAGGAAGATGATAATCTACGTGCCAATTTGGCACTAGCCATTGCCCACTGTTGCGAATGGGACCGAAATAATTACGAATTTGGACGGCTTAATGCTGTTGCGCCTCTTGTTAATTATATGATCAGTAAAAATAAGGATGTTCTCAAAGGAGCATGCATTGCCTTCTACCATTTCAGCAAAGAACCACTAAATTGTGTTACTATGCATACTTGTGGCGTTGTTAAGGTAATACAACTTTTTGATAACTGTGTCGAGTACTTTGGCTATAATAGATTTTTATATTGTCTAGCATGTTCTACGATTAGTGAGTTCAGATGATCCTGATGTACAGATGGCAGCGGCCACGACTACCAGGAATATTCGAAAACTTGCATTGACTGCTGAGAAATTCCATTACAGAGAATTGTGATTATCTTCAATTTAAATATATATATTAAACGCACAATCCAGTCAGGCAATCTTAAAAGCGAAAAACATTTAATATAACCCTATGCAACACAATTTATATTAGTGCAATTGAATTTTCAAAGAGCGATATACATATATATTTTGTTTATGCAGAAAAATGAACAATAATCAATAAAAGAAACAGTTCTTTTGTAATTACAAATATTCCAAAAAGCTGATTTTGCACACAGCTTTTATGATAAACATTCACATCGTTGATCCTAATTTAAATGTCTCAGGGCTTGACTTGATTGCCGGAGTATACTTTACGAATTCACTAAATTAATTTTTTCATCAAATACATTTTTTTATAAGTATAACTATTTATTTACAACAAGATACTTCAAGTGACTGAATAAATTCGATTTACTTAATAATAAAGAAGGTAAATGAAAAATCTTATTTAGTCAATACGTCGAGTATCCTTCAAGAAAAAAATAAGCTTTGAAACATTGAAATCTGATTAACGGTGAATGTCTTTAATAAAGAAAGTGTACAAAATTAACTATGTGAAAAATTCGTAATTATAAAACAATCGGCTTCATATCCATTGTTATTACATTTTTTACACGAATTGTTCTTTGTACATTCATTGTTCTTTGTAAATTCAGTTGTAGCAATATAAATTGTATTAAATGGTCATACTGATATGTTCACTTTTATGCTTGCCTGATTGGACTGTAGGTATACGTAACATTGAATTTTTAGGAATTCGCTTCAGGATATCGATTATCAAAATTGAAGAGAGAAGATGGAACCGATAAAAATATTTTTAAATGAAACGATTTTTGTGCGCATTTTTTTAGTAAATACAAGACCAATGCATAGCAACAGTTCCACCAGGCACTGCTGATCATAATAAGACGCTATTGTGTTTCTCTTGTAAACCAACCCATTTTAGTTCAATTGCACCAATTGAAGTAGGTTTTACCATAAGAATCAAAGGCTAACTTTAGTTGGCTTGTTTGAGTTAAAAAGTCGTGCATACATATAATGGGTATGCGAAACTGCAATAAATTATTTTGTAGATATCTTTCAATGTTTTTCAGAGTCTTAAGTATATGGAAATGCGCTACGAGTACGTTTATAAATATAATTAAAGTACAATCTATGTTAAGGGGTGGTCAAGTAAACTTGGAAATGCAAAATTCTGCTATTTAAAATTTCATTGTAGAAGCAAATGTAGAAAGACGCAAAGACAAAGATCAAATAAAGATTGCACAATTACAAAAATGTTTTTCTTTTCCTTGGTAAATATGCATATATTGGAATAGACGAAAGAAAAATGACACATATATAATAATATACAATTTAACTGAAACTACAAAAATTCATTAAATAATAAATTATTATAATATAACAGATACATTATAAAATAAGCACATCACTTGACACATATCTTCATTCAATGGCACATCCGATAATTTTCCTAGTATAGTTTTAAGAAAAAGGAGAAGTGTTATTATACAGACCTTACACGTGTTGAAAAATACAGTTTCAAGAATGTCTCGATAATGTGAAATTTTATATAAAATTTGTTGTTCTAAAGTTTATGAACTTTAATAAAAGTAAAAGCATTGTGGTGCATATCAAATTTGCTGCCTTAAACGCTTAAATTATAATACATAATTGAAAGTACATGCTGTTGAGTACTGGATGAAACACTTAATTAGCACCTAGTGCACGCTTAAGTACTGCAATCAGCAATAAGAGATTATGAAATCACATTTATTAAATTTATTCAAAAAGTATTCCTTATATTGTATCTATAAGGGATATTAACATCATGCACTTTTGCTTTTCCGTCTTCATAACAAACTACCATAAAACAAACACCACGAGTAACATTTTATTATATCAAGGCAAATATTAAAATAAAAATGTATACGCACTTTTTTGATAGACTTTTTCTCTAGCTTTAATAGTCACACTTAATTGTTTCATAGGAATGGGCCAAAAAAGCTATCTGATACTTTTTTTTCTTTAAATCTTATCCAAACGAAGTATTGAATTTAATTTTTTATCAACTTTCTTTTTATATTACCAGACAATGTACTTCTTTATTTTCGTTCTATTCTGTCTTCTCATTTGCTAGTACGTTCGTGGTCACTTTGATTGCTAAAAATGATATAGAATATTACAAATAAAATATAGCAAGATATTAATCTATTAAATTAATACATGATAATATTTACCAGCTTGACGAGCATTTGTTATAAAGGTATCCAAATTTGGTTGGTACTGTAAGAATTTTGGGCGGATGACACGATGATATAAAATCAAGGAACCATTGTAGTCTATAGGTACCATCAACCAAACATAAAAGAGGCACTGGAAAATAGAATACTGTCATTGCAGGCTACTTGTTTGTTTGTTTGTAGACTTTAATATTCATATAAAAAAATACCTTAAAAAGCCAGTATACTGGAAGCCAGTATACAATATAATCTACAAAGAATTCTGCTATAGTAAAAGTGGCAAAAACAACCCAGTAAGTGAGCCACTTTGTATCATCATCCTTTTGTGGAGTCTCTAAAGCTTTCATAGAACAGTACGCAGGATATATAAATCCAATAATGTTACACACAAGTTGTTGTCCAATTCCAACAACCAGATAAAATGCTAGAAATCCAACAGCCACTGAAAATCATTCAATAAAAAAAATTTATATAAGAACTTATTCACTCCGTTGTAAAAAAATATAAATAGATTTAGGTTAAGAAATTTATTTAATAAAAATAAGTTTGAATTATGATAATTTGCAAAAGTATATGTAAATAATTAATTAAAATATAGCATATTTTGGCAAGCTATGTTTATTACCATATTTAGTTAATAAACACATTGATTCTTGATGTTCTGCCATAATTTAAAAAGACTGAAAAGAACTAGACCAAGCTTTTGATAAAACAACTATATGAACTTTAAGATTTAGGATGTACCACAGTAAAACATTTATCAGTAATTTTTTTAATCAAGAAATTAAGATTAGAGTATCATAAAATCATAAAGAATAAACTGGCTTATTAGTCATCTGTTTTAAGTAATGGAACTTTTAAAAACATCAACCCAAGATAACATTCAAAATTATTATAATTTAGTTAATAATATGACAATACCAAATTGCTCTTGTTAAAGCTAAAACTAATAGTACAACATCAATTACGAAAGATTTTAACAAATTCTGTGAAGATGTATCAAAAAAAGATCACAAGGTCAATTGCACAATGATCAATTAATATTTAACTAAAGATTAATGCATAATCTACATATCTGATTTATTAATGTGGTAGAAAGGAGCAAACTCAAATAAATCTTAACCTATAAAGAATGGAATACATTATAATGTCTTTTAGCTAGTGTTCTATTACACAAAGAATCCACAGGACTTCAAAAAAGTTTTCTTTTAAAAATTTTGAAATAAATCAATAAAATTACTCATTAGCCATGTAAAAATTAAATATTAAATATTTGTACTAAGTACAATCATATTATGTAGAATATATGGTAGACTCTGAAAGTCTGTCAGAGTGATTTGCAGAATTTTACAAATAAATTGAACTTGCCAGATAAAAGTGAAGCGAGGAAAAAACAAGATTTGTATTATGCAACCACATGTTCCTAAATCATCAGCAAAGACTAACCATAGTTCCATAACTAAAAGGGACTAAGTCGTTTTTATAATTTAATAAATGCATTTCCGTAACTCCAGTAGCATAATTACATGCTACATAAAATAATGTAAGGTTATCAGCCCTGGTGCATCTGGTTATACTAAAGTTATAACAAATTTAATGGTTTATTTGTGAATTTTTTATACCAATATTATATCAGACAATCTACCGATACTATACATATTTATACTAAAATTAAACTAACTGAAATTATGCCGAATTTATACCAAGTACTACATTCACTTCCTATCGTATTTACATATGTCAGATATGCATATGAGAGATCTGCGTCTATAGAATACTAAAAATATACCGAAAAATCACACTGAATAACGGTATGAACAGACGCGCTAAACTGGTATAACACACAAGAAATAAAGAGAAATTACGAGCTTAACCTAACTCACCAAGAAAAATATAGAGACGATTGACGCCCGTCTTTTCCTCCGCCATTGAAAAATAGCCAGTCCATGGCTTAGACTCATCTTTTAAAGCCTTTTCAAGCGATTCTTTAACAGCTGTAATTCTTGCCATTTTCAGAAATTTTGGAAAACGTAGGCAAATTCTTCACTACAACTAAGAGTGTGTTCCAAAATTCACTTCAGGTATGGTCGTGTCTGCAGAGATGAGTAGGGAGATTGCCAATGAGCCTGCAGAGATGAGTGGGGAGATGCACAACAGAGATGAGTGGGGAGATGCACAACGCTCCGGTTTTAGGCGATACCAAAAGCATGGCGCTAAATCGTAGCGGTGAGTCCGGGAGTAGGATTTCGTGTTCATCGCCTCTGTCGATGTTACAGATTTCGCGTAGCCGCGCGGGCCATGATCATCGTTCCAGCCGGTATTGCAGTCAGCGAAAATGAATGGATTGCTCGGTGGTGGGGAGAAAGTTGCCGCCCCTCAGAAATCGTTCTTGAGAAACACGCGGGGCAGCAAGGTCTTCCGTCCAACCGAACGCTGCTGGTTACGGGTTCGATCCCCCATGAAGAACTCTTTTTTCATCTTTTTTTTTTCATTTTACTACAAACATTGTTCAAGGTTCCTCTCTTTTAACCTTTTTAGGTTGCCCAAACTTTTTTTTAAGTTTATATATATTTTTTTTAAATTTTATCTATGACAGAATCGACTAATATTTTAAACGCCCGCTCGTGCCGCGCGACCGGCGACTTGAGCGATTGCGGGTCCTCTCTCCCTGAGGGGTCTGCTATTGCTGTTACTGCTGCCGCTGGTTCTTATAATCTTGTAAATACTTTTTTATTTGCAATCTTCAGTTCCAGCCCCTAGTGTAAACTCAATAAGATTTTCTATGAGCAAATAATTAGCTCACTTCATTACCTGGAATCAATAATCTTGAGAAGGAAATATGGAAATGAGCATTATCTCTGTCTGTAATTGTTCGTCCACGTGGAGAAGGGTGTCTTATATGTAAAGTAAGCGAAACGACAATAGTAAGCAGTTGAATAAACGATCAAATTCTAGAAATACAAGTTCCGAAAAGAGTAAAACAAACAGATGTTTCTGGCGTCTGGCTAGTGCACCCGGTTACGAATCGAGAGGTCTATGGTTCGAGACCCCTCTATGGAGAGTATTTTTTTTACAAAAAAAAATAAGCTTTTGCTAATTGGATTAACAGATTAAAAAGTATATCCAATTAATTTATTTATCTTAGCACAATAAAGGCATAAACAACGACAACCTGCGGGCTTCCACATCACCCAAGAGGTGCCGCAGTCGATGCGTTCCCATTATTTAACGTAGCGGGTCCCCAGTAGGCCTATACTACGATCGGCCTATACTATTTTTCAAGGTTCCTCTCTTTCAAACTTTCTCGGTTGCCCAAACTTTATTTTAAGCTTATATAAAATATTTAAAAAAAAAAGGTTGTCATCGGGATCGAAAATCATTTTCTATTAACTCACAATATTCTCTCTCTGCTGCCTGTACGACTGTGAGCGACCTGACGCTGCAGGCCCCAATGTGTATTGCTAGTTGCGCGATAGTTAGCAACAATGTTGCAGACGCCCGCTCAGATTCGATCCGTGAAATTCCTAGACTGTTGTGTTGGAGTCGCCAGTACGTGATCTCAATAGACCGATATACTATTCTTCCCAATTGTCCTTTTCTCAATTTCTCTTACTTTTAGATATTTACACGCGTGATGTGTGTGTGAAATATAATGTAAAATAATTGTCGTAATCATCTTCAATGAAGAAACTTTATATTTGAGTGCAGAACTCCTATTGCCATTCGTTTATACTTTAATTACTTAAATAGATCGTTTGTGCAATGTTGATATCGCCGATCGTAGTATAGGCCTACTGGGGACCCGCTACGTTAAATAATGGGAACGCATCGACTGCGGCACCTCTTGGGTGATGTGGAAGCCCGCAGGTTGTCGTTGTTTATGCCTTTATTGTAATAAGATAAATAAATTAATTGGATATACTTTTTAATCTGTTAATCCAATTAGCAAAAGCTAATTTTTTTTTGTAAAAAAAATACTCTCCGTAGATGGGTCTCGAACCATAGACCTCCCGATTCGTAACCAGGTGCACTAGCCAGATTCCAGAAACATCTGTTAGTTTTCCTATTTTCGGAAATTGTATTTCTAGAATTTGATCGTTTATTCAACTGTTTACTATTGTCGTTTCGCTTACTTTATATATAAGCAGAATAATATGAACATGCACACCAGTTAAGTCTTTCGCGCCACCCTTCTCCACGTGGACGAATAATTACAGACAGAGATAATGCTCATTTCCATATTTGCTTCTCAAGATTATTGATTCCAGGTAATGAAGTGAGCTAATTATTTTCTCATAGTAAATCTTATTGAGTTTACACTGGGGGCTGGAACTGAAGATTGCAAATAAAAAAGTATTTACAAGATTATAAGAACCAGCGGCAGCAGTAACAGCAATAGCAGACCCCTCAGGGAGAGAGGACCCGCAATCGCTCAAGTCGCCGGTCGCGCGGCACGAGCGGGCGTTTAAAATATTAGTCGATTCTGTCATAGATAAAATTAAAAAAAAAATATATATAAACTTAAAAAAAGTTTGGGCAACCTAAAAAGGTTAAAAGAGAGGAACCTTGAACAATTTTTGTAGTAAAATGAAAAAAAAAGATGAAAAAAGAGTTCTTCATGGGGGATCGAACCCGTAACCAGCAGCGTTCGGTTGGACGGAAAACCTTGCTGCCCCGCGTGTTTTTCAAGAACGGTTTGTGAGGGACGGCAACTTTTAGTATGTGGTGTGTGGTTGGGGGAGCGCTCGCGACGTGGCAACAGCGTAGCTGGTTCGGCGGAGGGGACAGCGCGTTACTTGCACATATACACACGATCTTGTATACAGTTCTGGGCACTTCCCTATCCTCACCATGTTGTAGATCGTAACCGTAACGTGGACAATTTTGTCCGCAAGCGCTAGTGTCGAGAATGCACGCATGCGCATTCGTAAATTCACTGCAACCTCTTATTTCTGATTCAAAAGGAAAGTTACACACAAAAAACCGATGCGATGCCAATTAAATAAAATTTAACAATCTAGTTTTAAAGTTAGACAAATAAAGAATTGATGATTTAAAAAACTGAAGTTACATGGATCAATTCACTAAAAATCATGAAAATTGAATGATGCTATAATTGACTAAATATTTTGGATACATACCCAACCCATAACTTAAAGTAATAGAAGAAGACTGTAAATGAAAATAAATGGATGTTTTGATAAATATATACTACATCGAAATAAACAGCAAAATGTCAGGAAATAAATAAGACGAGTAAACAAAAAATATGAGTTCTTATTTAATATGCTAATGAACAAAAAATTTGGACTACTTGCGTTTTTCAGCACTTTTTTTCATATTTTGAATTTTTATGCTGCTGGGAAAAATGACGCATACGCATTCTTAAATAATAATGAATTACGTACGATAATATGTCATTAGCGTGCTGTATGCACGGGAACTAGAAATGGTATTTATTAAACATGTCATGAAATAAAGACCATTTTTCTTTATCCTCAGAATATCCAGTTCTACATCCACGCACGATGCACTTTTTGTCATTTTCTTTAAATTCATTTCAATTTCAATCACGCAAGAAAGAGATAACTGCGCATGCGTAGTGCTACCACGTGATTCGCATTCCCAACACTAACGCCTCTGGCGGTAGATCCACCTTAAGGTTACGCGTTTTTCGCCTAAGTGCCCAGACCTGTATACAAGATCGTGCACATATACATATGTCTGTTTGGCCGCTGAGCGTAATGGGGCAGTCCGATGTTGCCAGCTCGTTTACCTAAAACAGGCTCATTGGCAATCTCCCTACTCATCTCTGGTATTACTATATATATACGACCAATCAAAAACGTGGAACTGCTTCGAGGGCCCTCCGCTAAGGTGGCGCGCCGAAACCAGAGAAAAATTGCGACCACCAAAAACAGGCTCATTGGCAATCTCCCTACTCATCTCTGCACTAAGCGACCTACCTCCACCACGTTCGTTTCAACAGAGATGAGTAGGGAGATTGCCAATGAGCCTGTTTTTGGTGGTCGCAATTTTTCTCTAGTTTCGGCGCGCCACCTTAGCGGAGGGCCCTCGAAGCAGTTCCACGTTTTTGATTGGTCGTATATATATAGTAATACTACGCGTGTTAATCTGGAGCTGTGTTTTGGCGCGTCGACGCGCCACCTGAACGAGACTCTCGAAGCAGTTCCACGTTTTTGATTGGTCGAATGAATTCATGTGTTCCTCGAGATCCACGATTTTAAACCGGGTGAACACTCAAATAGGGAGACTTGTATCTACCTTTTTTTTTACAGGATATTGCATAAACCGTAGTAATAAGGTAGTCAATACCCTTAATATCCATATGAAGCTTTAGGAATAATGAGAGTAAGCAAATCAAACTTTAAAAAAAAACCTCGAACGTGGGTAACTACAGAAATATAAGTTTGCTAAATAACATACCACAATGACTCGATGGCACACGTGCTTGCTGCTTTAAGGATGTTGTTCGGTAAAATGAAAGATCCAACAGAGGATTGAAAATTTCACCAAATATTCTTCGAATTATTAAAAAAATATTTCTCCTCAGGCAAAAATCGTTTTGCCGTCCGGAATATTGGTAAAAAATGTCATTGAAATTGATGATTTTAATACGCAAAGCATAGACGCATGGCCTATATTAATTTTTTGACATCGATGGAGGTCTAACACATGCATGAAACTTTGCTAACAGTTAAAAGACTCTAAAAGACATATTCTAAAAAAAAATGAAATTTTTTGACCGTCTCGATCCATGTTTATTTTGACGAAAACTGTAAAATTTTCGATAGCATGAGGTGTGTGGTGGGGGGAACGCTCGCGACGTGGCAACAGCGTAGCTGGGTCGGCGGAGGGGACAGCGCGTTACTTGACATACATATACATATGTCTGTTTGGCCGCTGAGCGTAATGGGGCAGTCCGATGTTGCCAGCTCGTTTACCGTATTAGTGTACGCTTGTCGGTGCACACCATTTGTGCATGGGCGTAGACCAATCCGAAACAAAAGTTTGTACCGTTCGTCGTACTACGCGCAATGGCATTCATGCTAGCGGTACGGTATAACTTTTTGGTGAGATTGTCACCGAACAACGTCCTTAACGTCCGAGAGTCTCGGGTTCGAAACTCACGTCTTACCTCTTTTTTTTGTTTAATTATCAACTATGCTTATTGGTTTACCTATTTAACTGAAGTTTCATGAAATACATGAAAATATTAATCTACAAATATTGTATTATATTACATCGTATACATCCAATAAATTGGTACATGAATCAGCGAACGTTTCTTCTTCCCGAGAGCCTACTTGTGACAAACATCTATGTCACGCTGTTTCATATTTTAATAGCATAAATAATATTTAGACGGATAAAGAAGGCATTACGGAAAATTACCAAAAACAAAAATGCACTTATAAATCTCGGGCATAAAAATAATGATGAGCATATAAAAATGAACCAATTATATTCTATAGTGAGATGAAACGGATAATGTATCTGGTTAGGGACTATTTTTTCATTTAATTTTTACCATTCAAGGCTATGTAAAGGTAACATTTTTAATACATCGAATTATCAGAAAATTATGTCGAGGTATAATTTTAATTCTGAATTATTTTTTACATCAGAACATAGTGATAATTCGAGATATTAAAAATACAATTATCTTTCCGTAGGCTTGAATAAAAAAAATTACTAAATTGAATAAGGCTACTCAAAAATATATGAAACTAACAATTTCTAAGCAGATACACTATTTGTCTCATCTCACCATAAATTTGGCTATCGCATACTTTGGAGTCGATTTCTTTTACGAACACGCTTATTCGAGGTCTTATGGCTGTTTGGGGTCCGACCTCAAAGTTTTTCCAGCGTAATGACTGTTTTGAGGCCCATAAAGATGACTCTCACACCGAATTTGTTTATATTTTTTTATTGTTAATAAAATTGTTTACATTGTTAGGTTAGGTTTCATTAGGTTAGTTTAGCTTAGAATTCCAATGCTGTGACACCCCAAGGTATTAGTATTTTTTAAAAAAAAAACATTAGCTTGCAGGTTTGATCCCTTAATGTTTCGGGTCCCCAAAGTATTCCGTGGACATATTTATATACATATGTATAAAATAATTGTGTGGGTTTTTTACGCTTTTCATTTTTTTTACCCGATATTAATAAGTGCAATTTTTTGGGACATTTTTTACTACTTTTCTATTCGGCTGAATAATATTTAAACTATCAAAAAGTGAAACAGCCTGCCATACGTGCGAGTGTTATCAAAATTTGTTTTTTAATCAGACCACGGCACATTAAAACAAAAAATGAAATGGAGAATTGTATCTATGTTAGAAATGCAAAAGCGTTAAGCGTTAAGCGAATGAAATGAGATTTTTCTCCATTGCTGTCAATTTTTCTCTTACGTCTTCATGAGAGTCCGTATCGCAACAAGTGAGGCGGCGCATTTCCACCAGCTATGGATGATCATGTATGAAGAACATGTATTGGGCGCGTTGACAACGATTCAGCCTCGTAATCGTAAAGTGCCGCGTTCGCGTCTAGAGATGAAAACTTTTTTTTCTTCATTTCTTTTTTGTTTAATTTTTTTAAGAGGTAATGCCACTCTAACGGCTCAAAAAAATAAAAAATTGTGGTCAATTATTATTAAAAAATAGCATATGTAATATAAAGTCTATTTAGATGAATTTATTGTACATTAAACGTCATTAGTGTTGTCCAGCTTGTTGATGCAGTGCGGTGAGGTAAGAGAAAAGAGTGGACAGTGACTGTTCGATGGACGTACATACCAGGATAAGTGCGTGAAACGCAGCTAGCGCTATGGTGGGAGCGAGACACAAAAGCGTCGTACAGTGCGTCCTTTTCGAACACATGAGTGGGAGTGAGACGGCAGTCCATGAGTCCCACTGAGTCGGACCTGGGAACTTGGTGGGACATTGGCGCTAGCTAGCCTGGTCGACAACGTAGGAGGAGTTGCCCCACCAAGCTCCCTAATGCGAGTGAGGGGCCGTATTGCCGTCTAGCTTACACTCGTGCTGTGCAACAAGGATGCACCGAGCGACGCTCTGGCATCTCGCTCGCACCGTAGTGCTCTCTGCGTTACACGCACAGGCAGAGGTACGTGAGCAGGCACCGCCCGGTGTCCTCTCTTACCTCACTGCACTACAAGGTGGACCTATTAATGACGCTCAGTGTACATGATTTTAAGAGTATACAATTTTTTTTTCCAAAATGGTGACTTCGCATCTTATCGAACAAAACCTTTTGTTCATAACAGTGTTCTGCGGCTGGACGAATTACTTTTTGGAGGTTTGACCTGAAACAAAAATCCAAATAATTTTCAATTCTATATAAGAATAGCTGCAGAAGGTATAATCAGAACTTTGATTTTAGACGTACTTTTTTAATTTCCCTACGTATTTCTCTAGCTATTCTTATACATAACTGAAAAATATTTGGTTTTTTGTTTCGGGTTAAACTTCCAAGGAGTGATATGTCTGGCCAGAGAACACTGTTCTGAACAAGAAGGTTTGTTGGGTACGCCAACATTTCGAAAAAAATTAAACCAAAAATTTGTTTATACTCTTAAAATCATACTGCCTTTCCTTTTTCTTATTTTCGTATTCCATACTTGAAACGCTTATATTCATTCACTCTATATTTGAAAACGCAGAGCGAACTGACACTCTCAAACTAGAAGAAAGAACTGAAAAAGGCTAGCAGAAGCCGCAGGAATGTTTTCAGTTTGCTTGCAACATTGTATGCCTTCATGGGTTCGCGGCATATTCTTGAAAAGGTTCCGTTCACTATTACTTTTCTACGATTGCTATAATTCATTCCCGATTTTTATGTGTTTTATTTGACAAATGGAATAGTACTTTGCGATACAAGTGCGAGAAAGCGAACTTTATAGGCAGGCGGTGAAGTTGGTCGCACGAGCCGTACACGAGTAACACAACGGCACGAGCCGAAGGCGAGTGCTGTTTGTTTTACGAGTGCGGCGAGTGTGACAAACTTCACGATCTGCGTATAATGTTCGCTTCATTGTACCAGTATCGCATAATATTTTCTGTAACGAATGCATGAAAAACTCTACTTTTTGTGCCTCCAAAGTGACTGGAACATCTCTTCGTTGGAGGAGGCAGCCATAAGAAGAGCAAGGAAGGCTTCCAAAGTGAATGCATCTCATGACAGCGCGCGAGAACAAAGTTTACTTTATCGCACTAGTGCGAGAAGAAAGCACTAGTACGATAATGTAAAATTGGGCCGATTTGCGCATGCGCAGCATTTTTATCGTATCCGTAGTTATAAAGCGCCACTTTCGCCACACTTCGGAGGCACGAAAAGTAGTGTTTTGCATGCATGAGTTACATAAAATAATGAAGTCTCTAGCAAGACGCACATGTCATTGCATAAAGTATTTGTTATAAAACTGCATATGCAATGTCTTGAACTACACATATTTTATTTCGCGTGTGGTTTGTTTAGGACTGCATTATTTTTGAACTTCGCCCTCCCATGCGAGTCATGCAATACCGGGTTAAAAAAAATTAAACAAAAAAGAAATGAAGAAAAAAAAGTCTTCGCGTCTTTAGACGCGAACTCGGCATCTTACGATTACGAAGCTGAATCGTTGCCAACGTGCCCAATGCGTGTTCTTAACAAACAGTAATCCATAGCTAGTACAAATAAGCAGCCTCACTTATTGCGATATGGACTGTCATGAAGACGTAAGAGAAAACTTGACAGTAATGGAAAAAAATCTCGTTTCATTCGCTTAACGCTTAACGCTTTTGCATTCCTAACATAGATAAATTTCTCGATTTCATTTTTTGTTTTAATGTGCCGATTAAAAAAAATGTTGATAACACTCGCACGTATGGCAGGCTGTTTCACTTTTTGATAGTTTAAATATTATTCAGCCGAATAGAAAAGTAGTAAAAAATGTCCCAAAAAATTGCACTTATTAATATCGGGTAAAAAAAATGAAAAGCGTAAAAAACCCACACAATTATTTTATACATATGTATGGTGAGAGGAGACAAATAGTGTATCTGCTTAGAAATTTTTAGTTTCATACATTTTTGAGTAACCTGATTCAATTCAGTAATTTTTTTCTATTCAAGCCTACGGAAAGATAATTGTATTTTTAATATCTCGAATTATCAGTATGTTCTGATGTAAAAAATAATTCAGAATTAAAATTATACCTCGACATAATTTTCTGATAATTCGATGTATTAAAAAAGTTACCTTTACATAGCCCTGAATGGTAAAAATGAAATGAAAAAAAAAATCCCTAACCAGATACATTATTCGTTTCATCTCACTATAGGAAATAATTGGTTCATTTTTATATGCTTATCATTATTTTTATGCCCGAGATTTATAAGTGCATTTTTGTTTTTGGTAATTTTCCGTAATGCCTTCTTTATCCGTCTAAATATTATTTATGCTATTAAAATATGAAACAGCGTAACATAGACGTTTGTCACAGGTAGGCTCTCGGGAAGAAGAAACGTTCGCTGATTCATGTACCAATTTATTGCATATATACGATGTAATATAATACAATATTTGTAGATTAACATTATCATGTATTTCATGAAACTTCAGTTAATTAGATGAACCAATAAGCATAGTTGATAATTAAAAAAAAAAGTGGTAATATGTGAGTTTTGAACCCGAGACTCTCAGACGTTAACTCAGCAGCAAGCACGTGTGTTATCGAGTCATTGTGGTATATCAATTAGCAAACTTATATTTCTGTAGTTACCCACGTTCGAGGTTTTTTTTAAGTTTTATTTGCTTACTCTATGATTTTCAGAGCTTCATATGGATACTAAGGGTATTGAATACCTTATTACTACGGATTATGCAATATCCTGTAAAAAAAAGGTGGATACAAGTCTCCCTATTTGAGTGTTCACGCGGTTTAAAATCGTGGATCTCGAGGAACACACGAACTCATTCGACCAATCAAAAACGTGGAACTAGTTCGAGAGTCTCGTTCAGGTGGCGCGTCGACGCGCCAAAACACAGCTCCAGATTAACACGCGTAGTATTACTATATATATACGACCAATCAAAAACGTGGAACTGCTTCGAGGGCCCTCCGCTAAGGTGGCGCGCCGAAACCAGAGAAAAATTGCGACCACCAAAAACAGGCTCATTGGCAATCTCCCTACTCATCTCTGGTTTCAAGACCTGTATGTAAGACCGTGGTGCATATAATATATATGTTCTCTGTCTGTTCTTATGTGTAACCTAAAAATTTTAATAGTTTAATTGTACATTAAAATGTGATATTTAAAAAAGTATTGTAACGTAAAAAATCGTATGGAACAAAGAAAAAATGAATGTCAGCTCCCATTCTAATCCTGCTTTTAGAATTGAAGTAGGGAATACTCTTCTGTGCATAAATGACTTAGCGATAAATATGTAAGGTTTATATGATCAGAAAATCTATGAACCATTTTCTGTTATAAATGTTGAGATTCTAATATTTTTATTTAATTATTTCAGAAAGCAGGAGTTGGAAGAAATAAATAATATGGTAAAGTCTGAAGGTCAACTTTATGCTGCAATGAGTATAACAAATATTACACTTGGTAAAATTGCTCAGGATTTACAAATCGACATGGATAAAATATTTAAATCTAAAGAAAACGATAAAGAGCAGTCAACTGAATTCTCTACCAGAGCTCATTGCAGAAACGATTAAAATTCTTGTACAGTTGAATTAATTGGCTTGTATGAATCATTTTAACAATAATCATATTTCGATAAGAGAATCCAATATGCCATAGTATCGAACAATTTATACTTTTTTAAACAATTTTATTACCCATTCAAAAATATTATAAGTATAGTGCTTCTTATATTTACAATAAAAGTGCTTGCTTGATTGAAATAAAAGCTAAAAAATGTGAATACAATATACATTCCATTTCAGAATACTATTTACATATATGTATGATGTTTTGTATTTGAAAGTAATAAACAGAGATATGATTTTAAAATATTCAATTATATGCTTCAAAGTTTGGGTTCAGTTAGCCAACTAAATTTCTGCTCTTTACGATCAGCTTGGGGATCTATCATAATATTAATTATAGAAGGACTATCTTTAATCTGAAAAGAAACATATGACTCAAAATTAATTTCAAAATTTATTATTGTCGTATATATTTACCTTCAAAGCAGCCTTAAAAGCTTGATGTATTTCTGGAACTGTGGTGCAAAAATATCCTTTCCTATTAAACATTTCCATCATTTTTTCATAACGTGTGCCAGATGTCAATGAAAATGCTGGAGTTCTAAAACCAAAGAATACAACTTAAAGCATTATGAACTTCAAAAATGCAAAATACATAATTTTAATATAACATACACTTGCGTTGCTTCCCCGGTAGCTTGAATTTGTCTAAAAGTTTCTTCATCCAAACCCCCATAGATGCCATTATTATTAATGATTACCAAAATAATTGGTAACTTGTATCTGAAATTTAGCCATACATACATAAATGAATATCCCCAAAAAATAAAAATCTTGTATTGCAGGATTAAGACTCTGAAATTACCTAAACATAGTTTCGATTTCCATTCCTGAAAAGCCAAACGCACTATCGCCCTCGACGCAAATCACTCTCTTACCAGGGAAATTATCTTTGCAATAAAGTGCTGCTGCTATTGCAAAACCTGGACCAACTCCCATGGTACCAAACGTACCTGCATCTAAGCGATGACGAGGTTTCTCATTCAGAAGAATCGTACGGCTAATATCCATGGTGTTCGCTCCCTCCGCGCATATAATACAATCTGATAAGTTAAAAAAATAAAAGTATTGCTTTAAGGCAAGAAGTAGTATTGAATACTCACCAGCTGGTAGAACTGCTTGAATACTTTTAAAGGTGGCATAGTAATTCAGTGGAGACGAAGAGTCCAATGCCATTCTCTGTGCGCAAAATAATAATTCTGGTTATTGTATAGGGTTATTCATGATCGATTTCTTACTAGGATACTTACTTGAATCACTTCTTTATTCTGCTGGCTCTTAGCAGTAAGCTCTTTCCACCATGGCGTATTTTTTGAAAACACGAATCTGCGATCTCTTAAAGCTTTCGTTAATAATTCAACGGTTGGTTTTAAATCGGCTTGAATTCCGACAGCCGAGGTTACAGAATTGTGCAATTCTTCAGCACAAATATCTACCTGCAAAAGTGTTTTCATAAACAAATTTGTTGTTTTTACTCATATTTATATATAACCAACCTGGATAACTTTAACATTAGTCTGGAATCTAGGTGCTTTACCAAAATGAAGCATCCAATTGAGCCGAGCTCCAAGTAATAAAATAACATCAGACTTTTGCAGAGCAAGTGTTCTGGCGCTTGCTACGCTATTTTTATGTGAATCAGCAACAACACCTTTACCCATAGGTGTTGGAAGAAATGGTAAATCTGTTGCTGATACTAAGTCCCGAACTTGTGCTTCCGCCTTTGCATAAGCTGCGCCTATTTAGAAACGATATTTATTACAATATTAATTCATCTTGGAAAAACTTCTACAGTGATGTATATTCATTTATGTTTTGATGTACTTCAACCAAACTAATAAACGTTACGAATGGAATGTATTTATATCATTCATATATCAATACGACTTTATTCAACAAACCTTTACCGACGATAATCAATGGCTTCTTGGCCTTCACAAGAATTCCTGCAGCTTGCTCTATAAGATCATTTTGTGGATAAATCAACGGTGGTGGTGGACATAATAAGACGTTATATATTTTGCTTTCATCAACTTTTTGTGTTAATAATGTAGCTGGTAAATCTAAGTAGGCCGCTCCTGTAAAATTAATAAAATTATGGATGCGAATTAAGATGCAGAATGCAAAATATATTCGGGTGATACAATTTCAATATTTTGCGAACGAAATATTTGTAACAGATACCATAATAATATGAAGGTGAAGGTTAGCAAATTTTTGGAAGGCCTTACCGGGTCTTCCATAGGTACAAAGTCGAACTGCGTTTTCTACGTGCAATGGTATAAGAGCAGCTGTTGGTGGTCTGGCTGCATATTTACAGTAAGGTCGACTCGCATTAACCTGGGGAAACTCTTGGAATCCACCGAGTCCTTCGTGATCCAACGAAGTAGATCCTCCCAAAACTAGCACGGGCCTAAAAAATATTATGCACTATGTATGGACGAACTATAATTAATTATGTATGTGCATACCAGCAATTAATTTGTGCATTGGCCATACCCCCAATAACATGAAGAAGGCCAGGTCCCGATACACAGAGCACAACGGCGGGTTTTCCTATCATTAGATGGAAATTTTCATGATTTTCACTTAGTTTTAATAATACATAAATACTTATATGAATGATTTTAGAATGATATAAAACAATACAGATACCAGTTAGATATCCATATCCTTGTGCTGCATAACATGCTGCTTGTTCATTACGAAACCCTAAATACTGCAAACCAGCGACTTGCATCGATAACGCCAGTTCTATGACTGGATGACCCATAATGCCAAAAACATAAGTCAACCCCTAGGAAGAAAATGATGAAAATATTTTAGAAAGTAGTATATGCTATGTAGATCAATAAGGTCGATCATAAAATTGACTTGAATAATTAATATTAGCATATCATACATATCGGAAGAAATGCTTACAAGGTATCTCTGGTACAAAGATAAATATTGTCATTGTGGTGCAAAATAAAATTCTATACAGCGACTGATATTATTTAAATATTTCGAATTTAAACAATTTTGAACGTATCAAGTAATATTTTCAGGAATCATCGTTATCATCTAACCTCGTTATGTAACATAATAAAATCATACGATCTTTACGTAGTTAGATGATTATCAATCACGCGATTGTTACGAAACCATACAAGGTAAGAAAAAAATATATATATTTTGGAATAATGGTGCAACTGAGACAACAAATGCGAATATGCGCCCCGTTAGCTAGTATAGTTTGCACTGCGCATTGATATATGTATAGTCATTTTTACTGATAGTAAATACAACAATATTTTTGAAGTTTATTAGAAATATAATGAAATTATTTTTAAATGTTCATTCTTTAAATTATTGCTAATACTTGTTACGTGCAGTAACCCAGATAGCACAAATTATGACTATGTCGACAAGACATCTTCAGAAAGTTTTATGTTATGAATTTTGACGTTTGCCTTAGATATATGAAAGACGTTTTTTTTAATATAAGACGTCAAAACCCATGACATAGAACTTGACGATGTTTTGCGGACGCCTTCTTAATTTGTGCTATCTAGGAGGTTAGAATTTTCACACACTACACTTTATCGTGCACCATAACCTCAAATGCATTAATAAAGGAAATTCTTTATATAGTCGAGTACAGTTAATTTGAATCCTAGTAGTTCATACACAAACTCCAATTTTTCAGAGATCTTTTATTTCAATTTTTAAAGAAAAAAAAAGTTTTTCCTAGAAACTGTGTGGTATTGAAGAAATTTATAATGAAATCTTCTAGTTAGAATAGTAAAAACAATAAGAATTCGATTAGAAATACCTGTTGCTTGAGGGATTCGGCAACTATTTGATTTCCAGTTTTTTCGCCCATTTCTGACCTTTCTCTTTTGTAAAATACACCTTTAGAGTCTCAGGTTTGAAGAATACGCCTGTCCGCTTCAGCTACAACAATGTTGAACTTTGATATTGACTGTGTGAATCTTCTACTTACGTCTTTTATCGATTGAGGGTTTTCATCAAAATAAAAATATATCTAAGATTTATTTTATATAGACATTTTTTTAACAACCACGTAATTCCGCCTAGCTCATGTAACTGAATAATGATACTTTTTCTTTGGCAATTTATAATGCACCTAAGTATGATAACGAATGCATATTATTTTTATATGCCTCATCATCAATCAATTATTCAGATAAGTATTATTAATTTAAATTGGTAGATAATGGTAAAGGTCATAAGAGAATGTATAACAAAGAGTCCTCACACAACTTTGCATATTCCATATGTCGATAAATTGTATGTACATATTTTTCAAGAAGTATATCTTTTGCTTTAGTTCCTATATGTTATAGATGGTACAAATTTTGTATCTATTCCATAACCTCATTATGGCTAACGGGATAATGATTAATTTCAATATTCCAACATTTTATTTGATTTTATAGTCGATACAACAGTGTATGGGTATTTTTCAAATATTTTATCTTTGCAGTCGGTAACGGTAGATTTCTTGTGCTAAGATATCAACATAAGAAAAAAATTGATGGATTCTAAGCAAAAAAAAGTGTTGCACACAAATTCTTAGAATTTGGTTTATTGACGGACTGAATTCTTTTCAATTATGACCTACGTCATTGAAAGATATCCCGAAACGTTATAAGTTTTCAAATACATTATACGGGCTTGCCATTGAAAATAGACGACACTGTCGCTAAGAATTTATTATTGAATTCCATAATTACCATGATTCCGAAATTAGTTAAATGTGACAAAATCCATGACGAATCTCATATTTGTTATTTAGCATGTAATTTCTTTCTTCTTTAAAATTATCAGGCCTGTTCTAATCAGACTCTAAGTTAAATGACTTACACCATTGTCTTGAAATAGGAAATGGTATGATAATGGAAAGGCTAACGTGCGAGTTCTTTGAAATTGATGTATTAGGGATGTACAGAATATTTAGGAAAGTGCAATCAATTTCTTAGAAAAATAACTGTTTTTAAGTAAACCTGAAAGCATTGATAGATCTTTAAAATATCTTTTTATAGATCATTGAGAATCTTGGCCACCCAATCTTAAGTAGGCAAGCCTCTTGAAACTTTTCTTCAAATATTGACAATGAATTTGCTTTGTGGTAGTTATAGACTTCACTACAGTCCTGTACGATATTTAAATTTGAAAAGCTTAGCTGGAACAGACAATTAAAAAATCTGGCTATGAATCACCAAGTACGTATCAAGTTCTTATACATGGTATTGGATGAAAGAATAATTGTAACGGTAGGTTGGGACTTTTACTAGAATTGTGTTGTCAGCTAGGCCCGACTGAGATATTTTAAGGAGGAAAAGCCTTTCAGTTTTGGGTATTGGGGTAATTGCCACCAATAAACCAACCTAACGGTTGTAGCGCTTCGTTCTAGCGATTTCACATAAACTGAAAGTAATAATTCATCTCTTAGAATTGCCTTGAAACTATAGTTCTACATTATTATATTACTAATATATTGCACGATAAAATGCTTTAAAAAAATATAATAATTTTTACAAATATTTCGTTTTCTTTGCAGTTTATGTATTATACACCAGTCACAGTGCACAGATGTATAACAATGTTTATGCGTATTTAAAGCTGTGCTATGAAACTGATTCTAAAATATTGAAATATAGCATACACATACATTATTATCTAGTCTACATTTCGTTCTTTTGCCAAAAGATTGCTACTCTCTCATTCTACAATGATGAAAAATCGGATGCTCTTCGATTACATCTATCCAGAGTCTTTATCCGAAAAATAGTACAAATAAACGAAATAGTACATGGGGATTTGATAAGTTCGAAATTACTGGACACTTCGGATATTATTCTTGATTATTATTATTAATTTATCACTGATTAAAACTCCCCGGATTAAGTAATGGAACGGAAGTAATGGAATGGAATTAAGATGATATGTTGAATTATATAACTTTTTCCATAAATTCCTTTTGTCCGTGTGATTAAAAGTTAGCAATTTTTCATTTATTCATCAGATTTCCTCCGATACAAATCAAAAGGTAATACTAGGCGGATAAGAGTTCATACGGCTACATTTAGAATATTTGCAACTGTACTAATTCTTATCTGCATGTTGGTTCGCTAGCAGCCGGGGCTGCAATTAAAAAAGAGCTCGTAAAATGTTATCGTCCTAATACCAAGCATATCTAATAGTATTACCTCTAAGGAATATTTAACTGAAAATTTTCTACTAAAATTTACGTGGAATTTCTAATAAGCAATTACATTGTCTTGAGGTATCAGCAACACCTTCACGGCGCTGTATAACGGAATACTATAATGTCTAGCAAAACTGATTAAAACAACCCTTAACATCTTAGTGTATATTTTTATATACCTACTCTATCTGTAATAATTTTTCCTGTCAATTATTTTTGGAATTTCTGGACAAAACTTTGAAGGGTTCGTAATTGAAAATGGAAAGTACTGAGTGGATTAAAAATGGTATACAATGTTCAGGTAGTAATCCCATATACAAAATGTTGTACCGTTAGCGACTAGTATCCCCTTTGCAAGGAATATGACGTCAAACGTTTGTCCGTTTTGGGCCTCAGAAACCTCCCACTTAAGGGAAGAGTACCCTTACATCCCTCCTATTGTAGATAAACTCCAGTATAAATATACAAAACGCGGACTCGATATCGTTAGTCGACTACCATCTTTCATTGCGCTGTGATCGTTGCAAAATGTGTGTTCAATGATTATTGCTGAGAAATCGACGACAAATGAACATTCGATGTGTTACTGTGATTTGAAAGGAAGAGAACAACAATGACCATTTTGGAGCGATATTCTAAGACGCTTTATCCGAGTAAGTAGGTTTTCTATTTTTTGAAGATTCATTGAATTCATTCAATAAAGCATGACCAACAATTGATATAGAAAGATAAAAATTTCTTAAGTGAATGCAAGAAATGTTGAAGGTGTGCGTATGAAGTGTGTTTGTGGTATTTTATTTTTAACAGGAGAGTTTTAACTTAAAAAAATATCATTGCTGAATATTCTGGTGGTTAAAATATTGATCTACCTTTACCTGCCCAATTTGTGTTAGTTCGCGTGTGACACTGAAAATACTTATGAGTTCACGAATGTTCTTATCGAAAATATTTTCATTCTCTAGTGTTCCTTTTAACAATTGTGTTTGAATCTCAAATAATATACTTTCGATTATATTATTCTATACTTGATATTATAGATCACTAGTCATTAATTTTTACTACTACACTTAAAAGTTGAAAATATTTAAAAGAAAATAGCAGACGAATTAAGATCGTCACCATCGACGTACCCTTTAACGCCATCAAGTTCGTTAGATATTTTCGGCTACTTGGCGACCTTGAAAAGTTGAGTACAATTGTTGCAAGATTCATCTGGCATTTATAACGTGTATTTGGCCTATCACGACGGTAACAATTATTTGGATTCTTGAATTTTTAAACGCTTTCCATTATCATTGTCATATAATAATATAATCACGTATACAATGGATTATAATGTTGAATATATCGTTAGTATAGTACATAAAAACTGCTGAAAAAAATGTAAGCATGTACGATCTTGCATTCAATACAATTTGAAAGTAATGAACGTCTAAGCTTGTATTGTCATTCGTTATTACACTTTTCTTTTAATAGTTTAAACGTTAACGGTGTGATACCCATACATTAAATCTACAAGCTCATAAGAGTCATTAAAAAAATGAAACAGGTAAATGAAATAACTTGAGATATATACAGGGTGTTCGTTATGAAACGCACTGTAGTAACACCGTTACATTCCTTTTCAAATTCTAATGAATACGTGTATTTTCATTTTTTATTTCATATATCAAAATTTCGAGATAATCAAGGTTGAAGTTGCAGTAATGCGACCAATCAGAACGCGTTGAAACGGAGCGTAGATGACGTCGCGAGCCAGCCCGCAAGGCCTGCTTACAGTACACCAATAACACTAAGAATATCGTCGTAGTGTCCCTGTTTATTTGCATGTAATTGAGTAAAATACAAGAGACGATACTTTTAGTGTTATTGGCCTACTGTAAGCAGGCCTTACGGGCTGGCTCGCGACGTCATCTACGCTCCGTTTAAACGCGTTCTGATTGGTCGCATTACTGCAACTTCAACCTTGATTATCTCGAAATTTTGATATATGAAATAAAAAATGAAAATACACGTATTCATTAGAATTTGAAAAGGAATGTAACGGTGTTACTACAGTGCGTTTCATAACGAACACCCTGATGTTATGTATGTCAATATCAAGAAAATATATAAATGATTTTGTGGTGTTAAATAAAATTTGTGTTATTTATTTAGTCAATTAGCCAACTTAGTCGATTAGATACTCGATTGCTTTATTTTAAACAAGAAATTCTTAGAGCTTAGATGATACACAAAGTAACAAGCTAAAGAATTAACCACAAAAATACGACCGATAATTTATAATTTTCAAATAGAATGAAAATCAAAGATTCTAAAAAAAAAGTCTAAAATATAATTATTGGTAATACCTAGAAATAATCATATTACAATGCCGTATTTAATACAAAAAAAAAATCCATAGTAAAATACTATCCACCTAAAACGGCTATCCAATTGACTTTAATCTATATATATAAAAGAACAGCCCGAAATGTTTGTAATACCATAACTCGAGAACCGAGCGTCCGATTTGCTTGGGAAATGTTTTGTTGTGTTCGTATCGGCCATCCCATAGTTTGTACGTCAAGAAAAATCCAGAAAACGCAGCCGAAAAAGTGTGAGACCTATATTTCAAGAATCGATGGGCATAGCAACCCGTTTTTTCCATAGCAACCGGTGGTTGCTGAGGACTTCCCCGCAAACCCCTTTCGAGTCCCTCGGGATCCCCCTCGAGTCCATGGATTTTTTTACAAATTTTTTTAAATTTAAAAAAAAAAAATTTTCAAAATAATTTTCAAATTTTTTTTTCCGTGGACGTTTTGTTTTGTTCCATTAGCTTTTTGGTAATCATAAAACAGTAGAGCGTTATGACAGCATATCGATATATCGATAGGTACTGAGACAGCAGAAATCACCGAAACGTGAGAGAAAAAGATACAAATTTATCGATCCTTTCGATCCTTCCTTTTACTTCTCTAACAATTAATTAATTCGTTCATTCGGGGAGCCACAGCGAAGCGTCGCCGGGACGCTAGTATACATATAAATATATAGATAAACTGATAAAAAGTTTGCATTTCTCTAGTTGTCTTGTATCTGAAAAAATGTTATTTCCTTGCGGAGGATGGGGCGATAGGATTTCTTTAAACTAATCATTATTTGCGTAAAATTTAAAAAGTACAATTAAGCTCTTGCCATTTTCCACGTGAAAGGTATTTTAAGATACACAGTGAAACCTCTCAAACTAAGTACCTCTCAATTTTTAATTTCCCCTCGAGCTCAGCTCTGCCACTATGCTGTGATTTCCACAAATCAGAGTCGCAGTGCGCAGGATTAAGCACAATAGAGTTTATCCATACACGGCTATACCTACGCGCAATGAACGACGCATGCACAGAGATAGGAAAATCGAGACTGAGAACTGAAGAGGAACTTAAAATTTAAGAGGTAGCACGGTCTCGACTGATTAAAAAATGAGAGATTCCACTGTACTTCCAAAGTAACCACCAAGGAGATTTTAATAATGACGACCAGCGTTATGAGACTTCATGCTTGATAGCTATTGGGCATAGTGGGTACGAAATATATGTTGTATGTTTTTCTTTCGGGACATAAGTTGGCAGATTTAAACATACTCGCGACACAATTTCTCCTTTATTCAACTTCTTTATTCTACTAATGTTAAACAGGTAGGATTTCATCGTTTAAAGAAAGTATACTCGTGTCAGAGTGTCGTAAAAGAAAAACACCTGTTTTCATGTGTTTGTATAGCTGAAAATGTTCTTAATTAATTCCGCGTTTGCAAAATTAATTACGCAGTCGTAAAAGAAAAACACCTGTTTTCGTTTGTTTGAATAGCTGAAAATGTTCTTAATTAGTTCCGGGTTCGCAAAACTAATTAAGCAAGATCGCATGGAATATGTGAGAGCGTCTTATCGTTTTTTGACAACGGCGAATGCACCAGATGCCACCGTATGCTTTCGTGCGATCCTACCTATTTACCCCTATATTTAGTAATGTCAAAACTTGCGTATCATTTCCATAATCTTTTGATCGATCTTAGAGTTGATACTACGGTACAAAGTGTACGTTTTTGGAAAGAAAACCTTAGGGGAAAATAGATTCAAATCCAAATAAAATTCTCACGTGCATTTCCCATTAGGTGCAATGTACTATATGACGTCACACTTTACATGTTTATAATTATTAGAACTACTCAGCAAACACAATGTAACAATGTACATATGTAACATGCATATTACTTATAAGTCTCATCTTACATACATAACGTCAGCGTAACAACGCTGTTATATTGATGTTATGAAAATGAGTGGGAAATTAGAAATAAAATGCACATTTAAAATGTAATATTGTGTTTGCTACGTAGAGAGTGAAGTTGCTGCATTATTTGTTACATAAGGTGGCCGATCTGGTACTATGTCACAGTTTAAACTCAACGAATAACATTTGAGTTGAGATAATGCTCCAAGCGCCTTAAAAAGAATTCAAACAATCTCATTCACACCTGAAGAATCAGTCGATTTAAAAGTTTTTTAAAAGCGCGATAAAAAATCGCGTTTGTGAAGGTGGTTTTCATCGTCTAACGTAATTGAATTCTATATTTTGAACATCTTTGTCGTTTTTGGCTCTGAAACAACACACGTAGTATTAAATTTCGATGAAACTTTGCTGTTGGCATGGCAACATCTGCATTTATTTCTTAAAAAATATCGGACAGTCCAACAAGATATTTTGCAAGGCAATGATCTTTTTTCACTCAGAAGCAAAGGTATTTCCTAAAAAAAAGTTTCAGATCTGCATAGCGGAATGTTTTGGAAATTATTACGTTAGTAATGTATTTCTAAGAATTTTTAAAAAGACAGAAATAACCTATTCTTATATTGTGGAAGGCAGGCTTAAAAAAATATTTTGGATGTCGAGAGTATATGAGAATGTCATAAAAAAGCTTGCCAACCGTGACGTAAAAACAAAAAAAAATAGAATATATGTTTGCAGAATGGATTCCCACACGAGTTGTGATATGTGTAATGCTTTTCACCAACTGTTGGACCAGTTACATGTTACGATTACAAATGCCAATTTTGGCAGTGCCAATGATCATCAGCCAATCTGACAACAGCACTTCTGGTGCTTGCGTACAAGACGACGATAGTTCCAACAGAAAACGGCGATTTCTGGATGACGATAATTATCTCTATACATGGATTACCAATGAGAAAGATTCCATACACCTTGAACGATTATCCAGGGCATCTGATAATAAAGCTCTGGAAATTGAACCTAGAGCATATTTGTTCTCAGGGGAGCCTTTCGATTGGTCGCCAGAGGTCAGGGGTCAATTAATAGCAGCGTACAGTTATGGAAACGTTCCCGGTAATTTCCTCGGTGGTATTATGGCACTAAAATTAGGGCCCAAGAGGGCTGTTCTATGGACCACGCTGTTGGCCGCTTTAATCTCTCTAGTAAGTTTATCTCAAATTTTTCTATTGTATTGTTTACCTTCTTGGTTCTTGGTACTGACCATATGGAATTCAGAGTTTCAAAATTTGTTCAAACATTTTAAGATCACTCCTCTTCTGGCGCAAGCTCATTGGGGAGTTCTACTGATGTCACGGGTGATCATAGGCTTTACGGGAGGTGTGACTTTTCCTGCATGTCACACGATGGTAGCAAAATGGGCACCGCCTGATGAAAAACAGCGTTTCATTTGGTCTTTGCTTGGAGGTACTTTTGGCACGATTCTTACCTACCCCATGATTGCTGGTATAGCAGGTGATATCAATTGGGAAATGGGATGGTATTTGCCATCATTATTGATGTTTGTCTGGATTGGTTTTTGGGCATTACTAGCGTATGATACACCAAATGAACATCCAGGTATTTCGGCCAAAGAGAAGGAATATATATTAAAGTAAATATAATTTCTTTCAGTTTTTTTTGCTATTTATCTTGATGTATAGGTATAATCATTACTTAATTATAGTTCTCAAATGGGAATAGTGCGACAGGAAAAACCAACTTTAAGGCAAACACCCATAAAGCAGATATTCACATCAATTCCATTTTGGAGTTTAATAATGTGCCACTTTGGAAATCTTTTCCTACTATTCTTTTATCAAAATGCGATGATGCTCTATTTGACGAAAGCTCTGGGTTTTAAACTTGCAAAAGGTGGTGCTATAGCATCCTTGCCATGGGCTGGTCGAATGTTATTTGGCTTTTTCTTCAGTTGGGCTGGCGATACAATAAAAAAACGTAAACTCATCTCTATCACAGCATTGAGAAAAGGAGCAACTATATTTTGTAAGTATATTAAAAATGTCGATGATAAAATTACGAGAATCCCAGTGATGTTTCTCGGATGTCCTATGGATGTCCTATGAACGAATGGATATCTTGAGGACACCCCACGGATATGTTTTGTTGTGTGGGATAAGATCGCGTTGCATCTTTTCCCTCGTGTCTTTTTAGAAAATATTACATTTTTGCATAACATATAAGTGTTGACGTTCAACGAACACAGAGTAACGGTTACATTTTTCCATTTTTATAATTTTCTACTAATGGATATAATAAATTCTAGACAACACGAAACTTAAAAAGATCTTTTAGAGATTTCATATTGAGGCTAATTTTATGAATTACGTACGTAAAAATTCTATTAAGGAACTTTAAAAGATATCTTCTGATATTTGGAATTGCAAACAAAAAATTAAGTAAGGATCCTGATGCCAGAATGCATCCACATTTGATGACATTCTTGTGAGTGCGGATTTAAACGTAATTACATGTATATCAGTGTGTTAATCTGTCGCCAACGTTCTTTAAATTTGCTTAAAAGTTTTGCAATTTGCGAAAGAACTCTTTTCGACTTTTGAATTATATCGTTTTAACCAGTTCTAATATCACCGCATAAGAATTCTTTAACTGCTCAATTTGAATAATTTATGATAAACTTTTTAGACATCTTGCTCAGAATTGAAAACTCTAATGATTTTTGTAATGCCTGGGATAGTTACGTACGTCAGGTGTCTTATAACTATTATATCCTTGAATAAGGAAACTTTGAATAAGATTCCTCATATGTAACCGTTACTTTCTGTGCGCTGGACGTATGTGGACATCATGGAATTGTAATAATACTTGATGTATTTTTTGTATATATATTTCAGCCCATCTAATACCCGGTATTTGCCTTATTGCGGTTGGTTATTTGGGCTGTTCCTTCGTTTGGGCAAATTTCTTTTTGGTTCTTACGCTTGGATTTAATGGTGCTGCCAGTATTTCGAATCTTTCGAATAATCAAGACCTGTCGCCAAATTTTGCTGGTTTTCTTTACGGAATCATGAACACGATAGGCTGTACCACTGGAATGATAATTCCACCTATGGTAGAAGCCATCGCTGGCAGATACGGAGTAAGTATACTTGAATCACATATGTTTAATGTTTAAACATTATTGTGTTTGCAATTAACACATTACAAACTGATGACGAGATATCTTGCGTTTCGTATTCCACCGTTAGAGGACAATGACGAGATATCTCGCATTTATTATTTAACAAAAATATACCAGGCTACTGGCTATAGTTATAGCAATTAAATGTCTGGTCCGCAATGTGTTAACACCATCCATCATCGATTTATAATATCGTATTTAATTGGAAATTGATGTTTTTGTAATTCATAATTGGTTAAAAAGTTTATAGAAGTATAGAAGTTTCCTGTTTACCATAATTCCATTTTCGTGTTTTCAAAAAGCGTATAATAATCTTGCTAAAGATAATACCTATACTCATTTGAATAATAACAATCATTGTAATTCTGCCGATTCATCTTATCAGCAATAAATGTATTGAATGACACTATTGAGATTAGGATAATGAAAATGTTACTATATTCATTCGAAAATCACCTTTGCATTGCTATACTAACGACAGTCCCGAACCCCCAGTCTAGCCTTGTACTATGTCGCATCATTCATAGTACGGGCAGTACTGAGGAATCGTGTCAGTCATGCTTCATCGTAATCACAAAGAAATGCAACACTTTTCAAGCACGTGACATAATATAAATCATTGCTTTTCTCTACACAGTTAAACGCATCTGTATACATGACTTTTTTAGCTTGCGGGAGGCATGTGCGTATTTTTTGTTCTCTACCTAATTTAACATGTAGTACGAGAAGTACCCACAAGCCTAGCAACTATTTAAGTCTTTCATTAGTTCCTCAGCAGTTTATAATTACAAAGCAATTCTCATAACGCACACGTATTATTTTAATTTGAAACTTTTAAGGTAGTATGGTAGAGTTTGACTGAAGTCAAATCAATAGCCATATATAATTTATTAAATTTCATTTAAAATATAAAAAATATATTAAAATATGAATTTAATACTGGCGAATAATAATTATTCTGATAAATTAATCATAATGCTTACTGAAGGCCCAAATCTGCACCGCCATTCGTTCCCCAGCGTTTACGGATGGGGAAACGAATATGCGAAAGAGAGAGAGAGAACCGCCGCATGTGTTTTATTTAACAATAATTTCTCAATAAGTATGTATATGGTAAATGATCATTTTTTTTACAGTAAACGCCTCAAGTATCTATCTATCTGGAAATATATTCTAATGCATCGGTTAACTTGCTAACTTTCGCGAAAATTAAAGACATCTGGCTCAATACAACTATTTTTTCCCCATCACCTTAATTTTGCCCAAGTTTACTAATTTATATCCTTTTAACTAGACGGTAAAAAAAAAATTTAATTTGAACCAGCAGTCACAGTTGATTATGCTCTTTCGATTAGGCATTAAAAAATGTAGGGTAAACTTTTTAGCATATTACTTTAACATACAGCAATTCTGCTATTGTGCACTACTTTATGTAATAATTAAAATAATTTAAGAAATGTTCAGGGATATTAATTTATTAATCATTTTTTGATACTACTACATTAATGCATATTGTATACGCCATCATTAATTGTTAAATAGCCATGTCTGACTGGTAGTTTAATAACGCTATGATGATTTCTTTATTCATGCTCTCCATTATTATTTTCTACTGTAAAACTACATTTTTGTTACGATTTTACTGTATATTTTTTTCACTTGCAGAATCCTATTGATAAGTGGCAAATACTTTTCTGGATTGGTGCAGCGGTGTGTATACTATGCATGCTTATTTTTATACTTGGAGGAAGTGGTCAAGTTCAAAGTTGGAACGAAATTGCACCAGCGAAAAGCACAGACACTGAGGTTGAAGCTGGTGCCGAGACAACTACACCGACAGGGACGAAAGTACAACCATCTGACATTAAGACATAGGCGACAAAATAGAGAATACTATATTTGTTTACCCTAAAGGAATAAATTATATCTTGCATGTTTTTTAAATTCTAATATGATTTAATTCAACTTGGACTGTGGTGCATTTCGTGCGTTGACGACTCATCAACAAGACTGTTTCGATTTGAAAATGGTCGCTGTTTTAAAAATTGGTATAAAACCCATAGAAACAGTTTTACTGGACATAGAAAAAGTAGGATGTTATTCAGAGCAAACATTTGGAGGTTTTAAAAATTAAACTGTCCAAGCATAACGAATCTTATTGCTTCCGATTCGATATACGTTTTTACAGGTTGATTTCACATTCAATACATTCAATATTTCATGATTTTCGATTTTAAGAACGGTATAGTAGCAAACTTTGCGCACACTTCATTCCAACTAATGCAGCATATTCACGTACTTCATCTTCATCCTTAACTTTTGACTTCTGGCTATACGAGGGATATAGCATAATGGTTTCACGATAAAGAACTGAAACCTATAGGTACAAGAATTATATTAATGTGATCTCATATGAAATGTAACTATATTCTTTTTTTACCTTTTGAATGTTTACAATGCCAGTTTCGTCGATACCGTCTATATCTTCATTTAATCTGCAATACTTCTGTTTATCTAATTTAGGTAAGCATTTTTCAATGTCGCACCACACATAAGTTTCTGGGCACAGAAGCTTTGAAGGTCTGATTTTGGCTTTATATCTCATTTTTGGACATGTGTGAATATAGAACCCCATGTAATAGAATTTGAGATTCGGTGACATTTTGTTAAGTTGTCTAGTCAAATAGACTTCTCTCAGAGAACTGCCAACAAGTGATATTTATTCAAAGTAAAACTGTATTAAAACGTAAAATATGACAAATGAGGTAATTAACAAACCTAAATGTACCCAGAGAAAGCGAATGAAGTTTCGGGTCATAGAAAAAATAAACACTTGATATACATAATGGCAATATATCAATTATACCAACAGCAATAAGTCTATTATCCAGCCAGTATTGTTCGTGAAACGAACCATAACCTTTAGGTGGTCCATCTTTTGGGTTCCAATGCTTCAGAATAATAGAAATTCGCAAGTATTCAGTGAAATAAATATCAAATTTATATAGAATATACACTAATACAATTTTACAAAAATACCTGTAATGGACTCTTGACAAGAAAGTTGAAAAATGTTTTTTTATCACATTTCTCAGGTGGATCGCCGTGTATAGCAATCTGATATTCTTTGTACAAATTAGCAGTAACATCTAAAGTATTCAGGAATTCCTCGGACATGACGCGCACTAGCTTCATCTATTAATCAGATTGTAAAATTTGTATTAAAACATTGTAAAACAGTTAAAACTTTAGATTCAATTTATTTTGAAATACCTCCAATCGATTTGACCTGACATGAACTTCATCAAACAATTCTTCCAGAGATTTAATATTAACTCGAGCCTGTGAAGTCTGTTTCGTGATATCTTCTATTTCTTTGACAGACTTTCCCTGTGCTGCTAGTTTCTTTAATTTCCGTTCGAAACGCAACTGTTTAGCCTTTTTAACTGGATGTTTTCCAGATTCTGAAGCAATATTAGATGTAGTCAAGGATTCTTCACTGGAAGTAACTTCAGCACTTTTTTTTAGTTTTGAACACATTGGCTGAGGTGAAAGACGTCTCTCCAATTCAGATTCTGCTGTAGTTATGCTGAACTTTTCTATATTTTTCTGGACTTGATTTGCTGGTTTTATATAGTTTGAAATTTCGATGCCACTGGTGTCTGAAATGGAAATAGTTCAAGTACCAATTGGAGCTCCCATAAGATAATCAATAATGGCAATTCTTGAATGTTTGTTTTAAGGTTGACTACATTCGGTTAGAATCTCAACTCAAGGTCCAATTGGTGTTCCAATTAAGATTCAGTGCCTATAGAGGTTGATTTTGGAAGCTAGTTAAAGTTTCAATCAGGAGTGTGTCATGCAGATTATAATTTAAAAATAGGAAACAATGTTTGTTGCAGACATTACCTAATCGACCATCCAGTTCAAAGATATCACTAGTATCCATTGACTCATTCTTGAGTTCGTTATGCAAAAATTTTGTCATACGCTTCAGAATCTTCTTCTGTGATTTAGAAATATTAAAATTTAGTGCATCACATCTGAAAACAACATGCTTCTAAATCTTAACTTCATATAGTTTATGCATACCACATACCTAATAGTATACATAGGACAACAAATTTGATCCATCACTGGTTTGTAAAGATAGCTTCCACTGCGTCGCCATCCACGATCAATCAAGTCTTGATAATTTTGAACTGTCAAATAGTGTGCCCACATTCCTAATTGATTAAATGATAGTTTAATGGTTTGGGGTGGATATTTTCAAAGCTAATACCATAATAATTTATCAATATCATATTCATATTCTTGTTCAGTTTTATACTATATACAATGCAACAATAATATTCTACAAACATTCTTTGAAACCGAAAAAAATTTCAATACAATGATATAACCTGCAGGATATATCTCACCATAATTAAGATTAGTATTAACAGCCTTGCAGTAACCGCACTTGTGTTTCTCACGTTCAGCAAAGTACTCCACAATACTATAGCATTCTGTAGGCATTATTGCAACCAGTAAGTATTTTTAATATCCGTATAAATTCAAATTACAATTTTTATCAGAATTCCACTTGATATTCCCTGTCATGGAGCCTAGAGCCAGGGGGGTGACACTCCAAATGGGCTATAGTAAAGCATAGAGAACTTGTACGACCTACCGATAAGATGGCGCGGCGGTAACGTGCATGCGCAGCAATGCGCAGTCGCCATCTTGGAAAAAATAAGTTTGTTGTATAAACAAGTCCCTGTGCGTCACTGTCTTCCGATTCGGCGACGGCTTCGCATCTACTAATTTACGCTGGTGAATTTTGAAGTGTGTTCAGTGCAATTACAGTGCAGAGTTCTCTCTTTCAGCGTGATTGTGTTTAACATACAGACTATTTACTTGGTGGAACTTTTGTGGACGACGATTTACAAGAATTACGACAACGAGACGAAGGCTACGCCACTCATCTTTCCAGGCTAATCTTATTTCATACTTTCTTACTTTTCTATTCTTATTTGTCTACTCTGTTTTCTTTTCTCTAATTTCTCTTCTATTTTCATATCTTAGACCTTCATAATGTCTCCTTTGAAGAAAGACATTTCCTCTTTTAGATGTGTTCCTGGTTGTACATCGGTGTGCCTACAAGTGGGATCACATTGCTTCGCAAAAGACTTGGAGCTATCGAAGGCCTGGGTAGAAGCAATGTGCAACCCCATGCTGAGGCACATCGATTCATAGCTTTTAAATAAAAATTATCATTTGTGTAAACTACATTTTTCCTTGAAAGTCTATGTACCTCATACTGCGAAGGCAATACTAAGGAAAAATGTAGTACCATCATTGCGTCTGCTAATGATTTTAATGCAAGTGTTACTATAAGTGCGACTGTTGTAATAGATCTTATTTTTATTCAATAAACAACTTTTTATACCATAAATAACTATGCATTTATTTTATTTCAGGTACTTGCAATTATGGTAAAATGAGACCAATCGTTTGACCATATTAATTGTGCATATTTTCTTTCGCACCACATATTAACGTTTTAGGATGTTTCACGAGGGTCATACTTGTTTTTCATATTTGCAGGTACTTTTAAAAATACCTTATAAAACTTTCAGGGCGATGCGTATAGAACGGTGAGTATAAATACACGTGTATATCTATATATACACGTGTATACCTATAGATACGTGTATACCTATATATATATATATATCCCAGTATACCTATATATACCCCTGTATACCTATATATATCGCGTTACTTATACCGTTGAGAGTAGATAGGTATAGAGGTGCGGAGGACGTGGTGGGGGTATGTCAAGCACATACCGTTGAGTGTAGATAGGTATAGAGGTGCGGAGGACGTGGTGGGGGTATGTCAAGCATATACTATAGTAAAATTTTAGTTCCAATCCCGGCGGGTAGATGGCGCCCCGAAAATCCCAAGCTATCTTGTGGCGCTGCCTATGAGTGGGGATTTGTACTAAAAGAGACTGTAGCGCGCACGCGCAAATTGTGTGCGGGAAACATCGACATATAGTACTGGACTGCTCACTGTAGTCGCAGAAAGTGTACCAGGGAATAGAAAGAGAGCGCGAATCGTAAGGACCGTTCTCTCCTTCTCTTGGGCAGGAGCGGAATTAGGAATAAGGGACCCCGCGCAGTGAAATGTACGTTTCACGATGAACTTTATTTATATATTTTATAAGTTGAACAATTGATTTAATTTTATGTGAATCATAAAGTTTAAGGTTATTTTACCATTTTACTTAGTTGTGAAAACTTATCGTATTGGGCTCAAAATACAGGTCTCGCGGTAGCCCTCACTTACAACAGCGAATCACCATTTTTTTTAGTAATATTGAATTTTGGTAAACTCAACTACAATAAAGATATCACTACAATTGAGATTTGACTCACGGAGGCTTTTGTCTCCATGATTCGACTGTAACAACGTACATACTTTCTAGATGTGCGGAGTAATCTTTCACATGGTTCTTATTTTGCATATTACAGTCCTGAACCCCTTCCATCCAGAAAACTTTCGACCAATAGAAAAATGATAGAAAAGGACAGAACGGTCCTTACGATTCGCGCTCTCTTTCTATTCCCTGGTACACTTTCTGCGACTACAGTGAGCAGTCCAGTACTATATGTCGATGGCGGGAAACGAACACCATTTGTTCCAAGTGACATTAATAACATTCTAAATAGAATTAATGATGGAAAAATTGTAGGATTTATCACATGTATCAAAGATTATATAATAGAAACGTATTTCAGTGTTATAATTCTTATTGCTTTCTATTGGGAATGTATATTTTCAGATTGTAGATCACATATGCAAGTGCACATAAAGATCAAATCATTTTCTTAAATAAATATGTGCTATTTGTTGTAGACCTTACCTTACTTTTTAGGGTAGCTTCTCGTTTTTTTTTTGTTAATAATTTAGGTAAGATGATTACGTGTTTAAAGGAAAATCGTGGATATGCTTTATCTGTCAGTTCCGAAGTAAGTACACAAAGTATATGATGTTGGTCCATAGGCAAGCCATTAGGATAGGAAGCCGGAGGTCTGTGGTTCGAGACTTTCCGTCGGAAGTTTTTTTTTCTGCATCTGGACGTTATGATTTTTTTTTAAATACAACGTATTAAGGAGGTTGAAGCGCTTCACGCCGATCAAATCAGTGCTCAATATTTTTTATCGTTTTTACGAAGTTTTATGAATTAATTAATTGCAGTGAACAAATTCAGATAGAAAAATTCAGAGCGATGAATATACAATATTATCTGACCAATATTACATAATACATTAAATTTACAAAAACGATTACTAAAATTTAACCCTGATTTGACCGGCGTGAGCGCTCCAGCCTCCTCAAACGTTGTACGGGCTGCACGCTGAAGGTAAAAAAAAATTGAACGAAATATAAATTTTTATTTTTATTTTATTTATTAATTTATTATAATAAAGGCATCAACCACGATAATCTACGGGCTTCCACATCACCCACGAGGTGCCGTAGTAGATGCGTTCCCATTATTTAACGTAGCGGGTAATACCATCACTATGTGCAATTGCAGTAAGGAAAAAAAATAACGCGCAAAAAAAGGAAAAATAGCCAAATAAAAGGTATTATTATATTAATAACAATAATAATAATATTGTCTTTAATAATAATCTGTTTTTTAGTCATTTTATTCTTGCATTTTATTTTGTATGTGTTTTAATGCCCGCCCCGACCAGCAAGAACTTCGGCTTCGCCTCGGAGTGCGCTCCACTTCGCGAGATAACCGGGAAAACATAATCCGTAAAAGTATACCGAATCGAAAAAAATTAACTTACATGAAGTTACCTGACTGTTAAAACAATTGATGTAAGCTAATTTAATATCGTTTTTTCGATCCGGGTACGAATAGTAAATACATATTGCTTTTAATTTATAAACTAACAATAATTTATTAACGAACTTTCGGCAGGGGATCAAGAAAAATAGTATACGACCCATAGCCAAAAAGTTGAATGCCCTGGTGTATGTGATATAAAAGCCTCGTCTTCGCCTCGGCCTTTGTATTGTAGGGAATACGGGAGGAATTTTAAAAGGGAACAACAAGGTTCGATCGACACTCTAATCTCAATTTTATTAATACCTCCTATACAGACTCCGATTCCCTACTAACTTGCCAACGCTCGCTTCTCCTTGTTCGCCCGCGCCGCTGAGCGGGGGAAGGGGATGGGTAGGGCATTTCGGACAATAACGGCCGCGATTGCTCCGTTCCTACAGTATCACATACGCCAGGAAATCCAACTTTCTGGCCTAGGGTCGTAATATACTATTGTTCATCGAAGATGAATACTAAAATTCTTGACTATATCTCTATTTAACTGGACTAATGCTGTGGTGTTTATCTCGATATACCTAGGTATATTATATTGCATGCACGTACTTGGCCAGGTGCATTACTTATTTACAAATCTACACGTATGCATAAGCAAATATACTATACATATATATATTCCCAAACGAAGTGATGATTTTTCCTGCAACGAGTGACCTTTTTTCGAGAAATTCAACTTCAGACAAAGCCGCGAGGAATAGCCACAACATTGTAGAGACTTGGCCGTTAAATTCGTCTTATCTCGTGCGATCTTTCTAGGAACGAACGACAGTTTTTCCAGTCGAATCTAGACGTTCGACTAGCGTGTTTCTCGCGTTTTCTCGAGGAAAGTACTCTTTGTTTTTACCTGGCCAAGTACGTGCATGCAATATAATATACCTAGGTATATCGAGATAAACAACACAGCATTAGTCCAGTTAAGGACGTTGTTCGGTAAAATGAAAGATCCAACAGAGGACTGAAACTTTCACCAAATATTCTTCGAATTATTAAAAAAATGTTTCTCCTCAGGCAAAAATCGTTTTGCCGTCCGGAATTGGTAAAAAATGTCATTGAAAGTGATGATTTTAATACGCAAAGCATAGACGCATGGCCTATATTAATTTTTTGACATCGATGGAGGTCTAACACATGCATGAAACTTTGCTAACAGTTAAAAGACTCTAAAAGACATATTCTCAAAAAAAATGAAATTTTTTGACCGTCTCGATCCATGTTTATTTTGACAAAAGCTGTAAAATTTTCGATAGTATGAGGTGTGTGGTGGGGGGAACGCTCGCGACGTGGCAACAGCGTAGCTGGTTCGGTGGAGGGGACAGCGCGTCACTTGCACATATACATATGTCTGTTTGGCCGCTGAGCGTAATGGGGCAGTCCGATGTTGCCAGATCGTTTACCGTATTAGTGTGTGCTTGTCGGTGCACACCATTTGTGCGCGTGCGTAGACCAATCCGAAACAAAAGTTTGTACCGTTCGTCGTACTACGCGCAATGGCATTCATGCTAGCGGTACGATTTAACTTTTTCGTGAGATTGTCACCGAACAACGTCCTTAAATAGAAATATAGTCGAGAATTTTAGTATTCATCTTCGATGAACAAAATTTATTTCTTACTACAGAGCGCATGTTATTTAGATTTTACAGTCGAACCATTTTTTACGTTATTGTAATTTGCTTATACGCTAATTATTTAAATGGATCATTTGTATGACTATTAACTTCGATAGTAGTATAGGCCTACTGGGGACCCGCTACGTTAAATAATGGGAACGCATCGACTACGGCACCTCTTGGGTGATGTGGAAGCCCGTAGATTATCGTTGTTGATGCCTTTATTATAATAAAGTAATAAATAAAATTAGAAAAAAATTGATATTTGGTTCGATTTTTTTACCTTCAGCGTGCAGCCCGTACAACTTTTGAAGAGTTTGAAGCACTTCACGCCGGTCAAATCAGTGCTAAATTTTAGTAATCGTTTTTATAAATTTAATGCATTATGTAATATTGGTCAGGTAATATTATTGTAAATTCATCGCTCTGAATGTTTTTATGGGTTATGGGCACATGTTATAATACAAATCACCCTTCACTGCAATCAATTAATTCATAAAACTTTGTGAAAACGATAAAAAATATTGAGCACTGATTTGACCGGCGTGAAGCGCTTCAATCTCTTTAATACCTTGTATTTAAAAAAAAATCATAACGTCCAGAAGAAGAAAAAAAAACTTCCGACGGAGAGTCTTGAACCACAGACTTTAGCCTCCTAACCCAATGCCTTGCCCATCGACCAGCATCATGTACTTTTTATACTTTCTTCGGAACTTGTATTTCAGTAGTTACGTCATTTGCTCTACCACATAATTGACAGATAAACCATATGCACGATTTCCCTTTAAATACATTCGTATGTTCTTCTTATCTAAATTATTAATAAAAATAAATGAGAAGCTACCCTAAAAATTAAGGTAAGGTCTACAACAAATAACACATAGTTATTTAAGAAAATGATTTTATATTTATTTATGTGCACTTGCATATGTAATCTACAATCCGAAAATATACATTCCCAATAGAAAGCAATGAGAGTTATGACACTGAAATTCGTTTCTATTATATAATCTTTGATACACGTGATAAATCCTACAATTTCTCCATCATTAATTCTATTTAGAATGTTATTTGTGTTATTAATGTCACTCGGAGCAAATGGTGCTTGTTTCTTGCAAACAATTTGCGCGTGCGCGCTACAGTCTCTTTTAGTACAAATCCCGACTCATAGGCAGCGCCACCAGATAGCTTGGGATTTTCGGGGCGCCATCTACCCGCCGGGATTGGAACTACAATTTTACTATAGTATATGCTTGACATACCCCCACCACGTCCTCCGCACCTCTATACCCATCTACACCATCGACATATAGTACTGGACTGCTCACTGTAGTCGCAGAAAGTGTACCAGGGAATAGAAAGAGAGCGCGAATCGTAAGGACCGTTCTGTCCTTCTCTTGGGCAAGAGCGGAATTAGGAATAAGGGAACCCCGCGCAGTGAAATGTACGTTTCACGATGAACTTTATTTATATATTTTATAAGTTGAACAATTGATTTAATTTTATGTGAATCATAAAATTTAAGGTTATTTTACCATTTTACTTAGTTGTGAAAACTTATCGTATTGGGCTCAAAATACAGGTCTCGCGGTAGCCCTCACTTACAACAGCGAATCACCATTTTTTTTAGTAATATTGAATTTTGATAAACTCAACTACAATAAAGTAATCAATCCAATTGAGATTTGACTCACGGAGGCTTTTGTCTCCATGATTCGACTGTAACAACGTACATACATTCTAGATGTGCGGAGTAATCTTTCACATGGTTCTTATTTTGCATATTACAGTCCTGAACCCCTTCCATCCAGAAACCTTTCGACCAATAGAAAAATGATAGAAAAGGACAGAACGGTCCTTACGATTCGCACTCTCTTTCTATTCCCTGGTACACTTTCTGCGACTACAGTGAGCAGTCCAGTACTATATGTCGATGATCTACACTCAACGCACATACTATAGTAAAATTGTAGTTCCAATCCCGGCGGGCAGATGGCGCCCCGAAAATCCCAAGCTATCTGGTGGCGCTGCCTATGAGTCGGGATTTGTACTAAAAGAGACTGTAGCGCGCACGCGCAAATTGTTTGCAAGAAACAAGCACCATTTGTTCCGAGTGACATTAATAACTCAAACAACATTCTAAATAGAATTAATGATGGAGAAATTGTTGGATTTATCACGTGTATCAACGATTATATAATAGAAACGAATTTCAGTGTCATAACTCTCATTGCTTTCTATTGGGAATGTATATTTTCGGATTGTAGATTACATATGGCAAGTGCACATAAATAAATATAAAATCATTTTCTTAAATAACTATGTGTTATTTGTTGTAGACCTTACCTTAATTTTTAGGGTAGCTTCTCGTTTTTTTTTTTTTTATTAATAATTTAGATAAGAAGAACATACGAATGTATTTAAAGGAAAATCGTGTAAATGGTTTATCTGTCAATTATGTGGTAGAGCAAATGACGTAACTACTGAAAGTATACAAAATACATGATGGTGGTCGATGGGCAAGGCATTGGGTTAGGAGGCTAAAGGTCTGTGGTTCGAGACTCTCCGTCGGAAGTTTTTTTTTTCTTCTTCTGGACATTATGATTTTTTTTTAAATACAAGGTACTAAAGAGGTTGAAGCGCTTCACGCCGGTCAAATCAGTGCTCAATATTTTTTATCGTTTTCACAAAGTTTTATGAATCAATTGATTGCAGTGAAGGGTGATTTGTATTATAACATGTGCCCATAACCCATAAAAACATTCAGAGCGATGAATTTACAATAATATTACCTGACCAATATTACATAATGCATTAAATTTACAAAAACGATTACTAAAATTTAGCACTGATTTGACCGGCGTGAAGTGCTTCAAAGTCTTCAAAAGTTGTACGGGCTGCACGCTGAAGGTAAAAAAAATCGATCCAAATATCAATTTTTTTCTAATTTTATTTATTACTTTATTATAATAAAGGCATCAACAACGATAATCTACGGGCTTCTACATCACCCAAGAGGTGCCGTAGTCGATGCGTTCCCATTATTTAACGTAGCGGGTCCCCAGTAGGCCTATACTACGATCGAAGATAATAGTCATATAAATGATCCATTTAAATAATTAGCGTATAAGCAAATTACAATAACGTAAAAAAATGGTTCGACTGTAAAATCTAAATAACATGCGCTCTGTAGTAAGAAATAAATTTTGTTCATCGAAGATGAATACTAAAATTCTCGACTATATTTCTATTTAAGGACGTTGTTCGGTGACAATCTCACGAAAAAGTTATATCGTACCGCTAGCATGAATGCCATTGCGCGTAGTACGACGAACAGTACAAACTTTTGTTTCGGATTGGTCTACGCACACGCACAAATGGTGTGCACCGACAAGCACACACTGATACGGTAAACGAGCTGGCAACATCGGACTGCCCCATTACGCTCAGCGGCCAAACAGAGACATATGTATATGTACAAGTAACGCGCTGTCCCCTCCGCCGAACCAGCTACGCTGTTGCCACGTTGCGAGCGTTCCCCCAACCACACGCCTCATACTATCGAAAATTTTACAGTTTTCGTCAAAATAAACATGGATCGAGACGGTCAAAAAATTTCATTTTTTTGAGAATATGTCTTTTAGAGTCTTTTAACTGTTAGCAAAGTTTCATGCATGTGTTAGACCTCCATCGATGTCAAAAAATTAATATAGGGCATGCGTCTATGCTTTGCGTATTAAAATCATCACTTTCAATGACATTTTTTACCAATTCCGGACGGCAAAACGATTTTTGCCTGAGGAGAAATATTTTTTTAATAATTCGAAGAATATTTGGTGAAAGTTTCAATCCTCTGTTGGATCTTTCATTTTACCGAACAACGTCCTTAACTGGACTAATGCTGTGTTGTTTATCTCGATATACCTAGGTATATTATATTGCATGCACGTACTTGGCCAGGTAAAAACAAAGAGTACTTTCCTCGAGAAAACGCGAGAAACACGCTAGTCGAACGTCTAGATTCAACTGGAAAAACTGTCGTTCGTTCCTAGAAAGATCGCTCGAGATAAGACGAATTTAACGGCCAAGTCTCTACAATGTTGTGGCTATTCCTCGCGGCTTTGTCTGAAGTTAAATTTCTCGAAAAAAGGTCACTCGTTGCAGGAAAAATCATCACTTCGTTTGGGAATATATATATGTATAGTATATTTGCTTATGCATACGTGTAGATTTGTAAATAAGTAATGCACCTGGCCAAGTACGTGCATGCAATATAATATACCTAGGTGTATTGAGATAAACACCACAGCATTAGTCCAGTTAAATAGAGATATAGTCAAGAATTTTAGTATTCATCTTCGATGAACAATAGTATATTACGACCCTAGGCCAGAAAGTTGGATTTCCTGGCGTATGTGATACTGTAGGAACGGAGCAATCGCGGCCGTTATTGTCCGAAATGCCCTACCCATCCCCTTCCCCCGCTCAGCGGCGTGGGCGAACAAGGAGAAGCGAGCGTTGGCAAGTTAGTAGGAAATCGGAGTCTGTATAGGAGGTATTAATAAAATTGAGATTAGAGTGTCGATCGAACCTTGTTGTTCCCTTTTAAAATTCCTCCCGTATTCCCTACAATACAAAGGCCGAGGCGAAGACGAGGCTTTTATATCACATACACCAGGGCATTCAACTTTTTGGCTATGGGTCGTATACTATTTTTCTTGATCCCCTGCCGAAAGTTCGTTAATAAATTATTGTTAGTTTATAAATTAAAAGCAATATGTATTTACTATTCGTACCCGGATCGAAAAAACGATATTAAATTAGCTTACATCAATTGTTTTAACAGTCAGGTAACTTCATGTAAGTTAATTTTTTTCGATTCGGTATACTTTTACGGATTATGTTAGAACATTTTTTCGGTTATCTCGCGAAGTGAAGCGCACTCCGAGGCGAAGCCGAGGTTCTTGCTGGTCGGGGCGGGCATTAAAACACATACAAAATAAAATGCAATAATAAAATGACTAAAAAAAAGATTATTATTAAAGACAATATTATTATTATTGTTATTAATATAATAATACATTTTATTTGGCTATTTTTCCTTTTTTTGCGCGTTATTTTTTTTCCTTACTGCAATTGCACATAGTGATGGTATTACCCGCTACGTTAAATAATGGGAACGCATCGACTACGGCACCTCTTGGGTGATGTGGAAGCCCGTAGATTATCGTGGTTGATGCCTTTATTATAATAATTTAATAAATAAAATAAAAAAAAAAATTTATATTTCGTTCGATTTTTTTTTTACCTTCAGCGTGCAGCCCGTACAACGTTTGAGGAGGCTGGAGCGCTCACGCCGGTCAAATCAGTGTTAAATTTTAGTAATCGTTTTTGTAAATTTAATGTATTATGTAATATTGGTCAGATAATATTGTATATTCATCGCTCTGAATTTTTCTATCTGAATTTTTTCACTGCAATTAATTAATTCATAAAACTTCGTAAAAACGATAACAAATATTGAGCACTGATTTGATCGGCGTGAAGCGCTTCATCCTCCTTAATACGTTGTATTTAAAAAAAAATCATAACGTCCAGAAGAAGAAAAAAAAACTTCCGACGGAGAGTCTCGAACCACAGACCTCTGGCTTCCTAACCTAATGGCTTGCCTATGGACCAACATCATATACTTTATATACTTACTTCGGAACTGACAGATAAACCATATCCACGATTTTCCTTTAAACACATAATCATCTTACCTAAATTATTAATAAAAAAAAAAAACGAGAAGCTACCCTAAAAATTAAGGTAAGGTCTACAACAAATAACACATAGTTATTTAAGAAAATGATTTTATATTTATTTATGTGCACTTGCCATATGTAATCTACAATCCGAAAATATACATTCCCAATAGAAAGCAATGAGAGTTATGACACTGAAATTCGTTTCTATTATATAATCGTTGATACACGTGATAAATCCTACAATTTCTCCATCATTAATTCTATTTAAAATGTTGTTTGAGTTATTAATGTCACTCGGAACAAATGGTGCTTGTTTCTTGCAAACAATTTGCGCGTGCGCGCTACAGTCTCTTTTAGTACAAATCCCGACTCATAGGCAGCGCCACCAGATAGCTTGGGATTTTCGGGGCGCCATCTACCCGCCGGGATTGGAACTACAATTTTACTATAGTATGTGCTTGACATACCCCCACCACGTCCTCCGCACCTCTATACCCATCTACACTCAACGCTTATACGACCCACCGATAAGGTGGCGCTGCTGCTCGTGCTAACAGTCGAAAGCACGGGAGTGCCGTGTCTCCCATGAGTGGTCTGTGCCTAGAGCCAACGAATTTAGACGTACATAGAAGTGTATTTCTTATGACGCTCTTGAAGCTCGATTTTGTTGGGGATAGGGGTTAGTTCCTATCCCCAATGGGTGCTAGCAGCACCGCTGGCTCTGTGTGGTACATCAATATATCACCGACGCGCGTACACTACTCTAGATACCAGAAAAAGAACAGGCTCCGCCTTTTATTCTATCCTCTCTCGTTCTCCTACAGCTGTAATGCCTTGGGGATATGATGCGGTCTCACTCTCGCTCCGTCTCTCGTACTCTCGTACTCTTAATACACTGGGGATATGATGCGGCCTCACTCTCGCTCCGTCTCTCGTACTCTCGTACTCTTAATACACTGGGGATATCATAGCGTCTCGCTCTTACCCCGTTGATTCGTTAGTAAGGCCGCTCTCTCTCTGTTGCACTATCGTACGTACTTTTATTTTTTTTTTTGCAAAAACTGTTTTATATTTTTGTGAATTCTATACTTTATTACTAATCAAATATAATTATAAAAATCATTAAGTATTTTTATTTTATGTTTTAATATACAAAATATTTCAATACACAATTAAAGCAATTGAATAGTTCGTAACTATGAGTAATAATTATAATATCAATTTTTTTACGAATGTGGAAAGGTCTGTTTGCTACATCACAATTTCCTATAGTCCTTATTTATTTATCAATTTTAATATGCCGTGTGAAAACACGGCATCTTAACGTAATACCGAAGTCTCACTGGGTTCTATCTTTCTCTCTCGTACAAACACGATTGCCAATGGCGCTACCTCACTCGCACCACACATAGACACAGTGACCATGGCTGTCAGCATAATACTCCGTCTGAAAGTGCGAAAGAGATAGACGCAATATACTCTCCGTTTTTTAGACCGCCCACTGGCGTGGCCTGGCGTGTTCGAGTTCTGACTGACGTCCCAGCGCGATCGTCGCGCCATGGAGTGGATATTTGAGTCGGAGAATACTTGCAGAGATGAGTAGAGACAGAGATGAGTGGGGAGATGCACAACGCTCCGGTTTTAGGCGATACCAAAAGCATGGCGCTAAATCGTAGCGGCGAGCTCGGGAGTAGGATTTCGTGATCATCGCCTCTGTCGATGTTACAGATTTCGCGTAGCCGCGCGGGCCATGATCATCGTTCCAGCCGATATTGCAGTCAGCGAAAATGAATGGATTGCTCGGTGGTGGGGAGAAAGTTGCCGCCCCTCACAAATCGTTCTTGAGAAACACGCGGGGCAGCAAGGTCTTCCGTCCAACCGAACGCTGCTGGTTACGGGTTCGATTCCCCATGAAGAACTCTTTTTTCATCTTTTTTTTTTCATTTTACTACAAACATTGTTCAAGGTTCCTCTCTTTTAAGGGGTTATACTACCCAGCCAATTTTTTTTTTCAATTTTTTTTTTATTGGTTTAAATGATGCATAAACTATCCAAGAATGATATGCAAACACTATTTTGTCTGGGAAAATTCAATAAACTATTTTTAACAAGATAACTTCGAGCGCTCCTAAACGTTTAAAAAGGCCGCTCACCTGCGCTCATTTTAAATGTATTATAGCTTGTTGGTAATCTTTGTCGGTACAAATTAATTTAATTTCTTCAAAATACAAATAGATTGCGTTAATAAATCTCACAGAAGCCATATTGAACGCTACAATAACCGGTAGACTGCGAATAAACATGCAGTAAACAGTTCCACGTGCTACTCCGAGTTGAAACTTTAAATGCGTTTTTCTCAAAACTACATTTTTTAAAACTGCGTACACTGTAACTCGCTCAATTTTTGTCGGATTCACTTGAAATTTTAACTGTAACTTCTTAGATAAATTATTTAGGGAAGTACACACGCTTTTTAAGATTGATAAACAATTAAAATTGTTATGAACAATTTAAAATCGATTTTTAGCAAAAAAATGAAAAAAAAGTTCAAACTGACGCCAATTTGCGAATTTTCGATAAAAATATATAATCGTGGGTACTTCCCTAGCAAAACTAATGTAGATTAACGACAAATTTTTTTTTTGCTTTACGTGCTGTTCGGAGAATGTTATGATGTACGCAGATTCGCTCCTCGGAAAAAACACATGTTCCGTTTACCACTTGCCAAGACGCCATTTTGTATCAAAAGTTAAAATAAAAATTTTTTTTATATACCTTAAAACATGTATAATAAAGCCTCAAAATTTCATTTTGATCCATTGAATAGTTTCCAAGAAAAAAATTCCCCAAAAAAACTTCATTTTTCAGTGCGCCTGGGTAGTATAACCCCTTAAGGACGTTGTTCGGTGACAATCTCACCAAAAAGTTATACCGTACCGCTAGCATGAATGCCATTGCGCGTAGTACGACGAACAGTACAAACTTTTGTTCCGGATTGGTCTACGCACACGCACAAATGGTGTGCACCGACAAGCACACACAAATACGGTAAACGAGCTGGCAACATCGGACTGCCCCATTACGCTCAGCGACCAAACAGCCATAGGCATATCTACAAGTAACGCGCTGTCCCCTCCACCGACCCAGCTACGCTGTTGCCACGTCGCGAGCGTTCCCCCAACCACACACCTCATACTAACAGTTGCCGCCTCTCACAAACCGTTCTGGAAAAACACGCGGGGCAGCAAGGTTTTCCGTCCAACCGAACGCTGCTGGTTACGGGTTCGATCCCCCATGAAGAACTCTTTTTTCATCTTTTTTGTTCATTTTACTACAAAAATTGTTCAAGGTTCCTCTCTTTTAACCTTTTTAGGTTGCCCAAACTTTTTTTTAAGTTTATATATATTTTTTTTAAATTTGATCTATGACAGAATCTACTAATATTTTAAACGCCCGCTCGTGCCGCGCGACCGGCGACTTGAGCGATTGCGGGTCCTCTCTCCCTGAGGGGTCTGCTATTGCTGTTACTGCTGCCGCTGGTTCTTATAATCTTATAAATACTTTTTTATTTGCAATCTTCAGTCCAGCCCCCAGTGTAAACTCAATAAGATTTACTATGAGAAAATAATTAGCTCACTTCATTACCTGGAATCAATAATCTTGAGAAGGAAATATGGAAATGAGCATTATCTCTGTCTGTAATTGTTCGTCCACGTGGAGAAGGGTGTCTTATATGTAAAGTAAGCGAAACGACAATAGTAAGCAGTTGAATAAACGATCAAACTCTAGAAATACAACTTCCGAAATAAGTAAAACAAATAGATGTTTCTGGCGTCTGGCTAGTGCACCCGGTTACGAATCGGGAGGTCTGTGGTTCGAGACACCTCTATGAAGAGCATTTTCTTTTTACAAAAAAAAATGTACTTTTGCAAATGGGATTAACAGATTAAAGAATATATCCAATTAATTTATTTATCTTATTACAATAAAGGCATAAACAACGACAACTTGCGGGCTTCCACATCACCCAAGAGGTGCCGCAGTCGATGCATTCCCATTATTTAACGTAGCGGGTCCCCAGTAGGCCTATACTACGATCGGCCTATACTATTTTTCAAGGTTCCTCTCTTTCAAACTTTCTCGGTTGCCCAAACTTTATTTTAAGCTTATATAAAATATTAAAAAAAAAAGGTTGTCGTCGGGATCGAAAATCATTTTCTATTAACTCACAATATTCTCTCTCTGCTGCCTGTACGACTGTGAATGTGTATTGCTAGTCGCGCGATAGTTAGCAACATTGTTGCAGACGCCCGCTCAGATTCGATCCGTCAGATTCCTAGACTGTTGTGTTGGAGTCGCCAGTACGTGATCTCAATAGACCGATATACTATTCTTCCCAATTGTCCTTTTCTCAATTTCTCTTACTTTTAGATATTTACACGCGTGATGTGTGTGTGAAATATAATGTAAAATAAGTGTCGTAATCATCTTCAATGAAGAAACTTTATATTTGAGTGCAGAACTCCTATTGCCATTCGTTTATACTTGAATTACTTAAATAGATCGTTTGTGCAATGTTGATATCGCCGATCGTAGTATAGGCCTACTGGGGACCCGCTACGTTAAATAATGGGAACGCATCGACTGCGGCACCTCTTGGGTGATGTGGAAGCCCGCAGGTTGTCGTTGTTTATGCCTTTATTGTAATAAGATAAATAAATTAATTGGATATATTATTTAATCTGTTAATCCCATTTGCAAAAGTACATTTTTTTTGTAAAAAGAAAATGCTCTCCATAGAGGGGTCCCGAACCACAGACCTCCAGATTCGTAACCGGGTGTACTAGCCAGACGCCAGAAACATCTGTTTGTTTTACTTATTTCGGAAGTTGTATTTCTATAGTTTGATCGTTTATTCAACTGCTTACTATCGTCGTTTCGCTTACTTTACATATAAGACACCCTTCTCCACGTGGACGAACAATTACAGACAGAGATAATACTCATTTCCATATTGGCTTCTCAAGATTATTGATTCCAGGTAATGAAGTGAGCTAAGTATTTTCTCATAGTAAATCTTATTGAGTTTACACTGGGCGCTGGAACTGAAGATTGCAAATAAAAAAGTATTTACAAGATTATAAGAACCAGCGGCAGCAGTAACAGCAATAGCAGACCCCTCAGCGAGAGAGGACCCGCAATCGCTCAAGTCGCCGGTCGCGCGGCACGAGTGGGCGTTTAAAATATTAGTCGATTCTATCATAGATAGAATTTAAAAAAATATATATAAACTTAAAAAAAGTTTGGGCAACCTAGAAAGGTTAAAAGAGAGGAACCTTAAACAATTTTTGTAGTAAAATGAAAAAAAAAAGATAAAAAAAGAGTTCTTCATGGGGGATCGAACTCGTAACCAGCAGCGTTCGGTTGGACGGAAGACCTTGCTGCCCCGCGTGTTTCTCAAGAACGATTTGTGAGGGGCGGCAACTTTCTCCCCACCACCGAGCAATCCATTCATTTTCGCTGACTGCAATATCGGCTGGAACGATGATCATGGCCCGCGCGGCTACGCGAAATCTGTAACATCGACAGAGGCGATGATCACGAAATCCTACTCCCGAGCTCGCCGCTACGATTTAGCGCCATGCTTTTGGTATCGCCTAAAACCGGAGCGTTGTGCATCTCCCCACTCATCTCTGGTAGAGAGATTGCCAATGGGCCTGTTTTTGGTGGTCGCAATTTTTTTCTGGTTTCGGCGCGCCACCTTAGCGGAGGGCCCTCGAAGCAGTTCCACGTTTTTGATTGGTCGTATATATATAGTAATACTACGCGTGTTAATCTGGAGCTGTGTTTTGGCGCGTCGACGCGCCACCTGAACGAGACTCTCGAAGCAGTTCCACGTTTTTGATTGGTCGAATGAATTCGTGTGTTCCTCGAGATCCACGATTTTAAACCGGGTGAACACTCAAATAGGGAGACTTGTATGCACCTTTTTTTTTACAGGATATTGCATAAACCGTAGTAATAAGGTATTCAATACTCTTAATATCCATATGAAGCTCTGAAAATCATAGAGTAAGCAAATAAAACTTAAAAAAAAACCTCGAACGTGGGTAACTACAGAAATATAAGTTTGCTAATTGATATACCACAATGACTCGATAACACACGTGCTTGCTGCTGAGTTAACGTCCGAGAGTCTCGGGTTCAAAACTCACATATTACCACTTTTTTTTTTTAATTATCAACTATGCTTATTGGTTCATCTAATTAACTGAAGTTTCATGAAATACATGATAATGTTAATCTACAAATATTGTATTATATTACATCGTATACATGCAATAAATTGGTACATGAATCAGCGAACGTTTCTTCTTCCCGAGAGCCTACCTGTGACAAACGTCTATGTTACGCTGTTTCATATTTTAATAGCATAAATAATATTTAGACGGATAAAGAAGGCATTACGGAAAATTACCAAAAACAAAAATGCACATATAAATCTCGGGCATAAAAATAATGATGAGCATATAAAAATGAACCAATTATTTTCTATAGTGAGATGAAACGAATAATGTATCTGGTTAGGGATTTTTTTTTCATTTAATTTTTACCATTCAAGGCTATGTAAAGGTAACATTTTTAATAAATCGAATTATCAGAAAATTATGTCGAGGTATAATTTTAATTCTGAATTATTTTTTACATCAGAACATACTGATAATTCGGGATATTAAAAATACAATTATCTTTCCGTAGGCTTGAAAAGAAAAAAATTACTAAATTGAATCAGGCTATTTAAAAATGTATGAAACTAAAAATTTCTAAGCAGATACACTATTTGTCTCATCTCACCATAAATTTGGCTATGGCATACTTTGGAGTCGATTTCTTTTACGAACACGCTTATGCGAGGTCTTATGGCTGTTTGGAGTCCGACCTCAAAGCTTTTCCAGCGTAATGACTGTTTTGAGGCCCATAAAGGTGTCTCTCACACCGAATTTGTTTATATTTTTTATTGTTAATAAAATTGTTTATATTGTTAGGTTAGGTTAGGTTTCGTTAGGTTAGTTTAGCTTAGAATTCCAATGCTGTGACACCCCAAGGTATTAGTTTTTTTTTTTAAGAAAATATTAGCTTGCAGGTTTGACCCCTTAATGTTTTGGGTCCCCAAAGTATCCGGTGGACATATTTATGTACATATGTATAAAATAATTGTGTGGGTTTTTTACGCTTTTAATTTATTTTACCCGACATTAATAAGTGCAATTTTTTGGCACATTTTTTACTACTTTTCTATTCGACTGAATAATATTTAAACTATCAAAAAGTGAAACAGCCTGCCATACGTGCGAGTGTTATCAACATTTTTTTTTAATCAGACCACGCTGCGACCACGGCACATTAAAACAAAAAATGAAATGGAGAAATTTATCTATGTTAGAAATGCAAAAGCGTTAAGCGTTGAGCGAATGAAACGAGACTTTTTCCATTGCTGTCAATTTTTCTCTTACGTCTTCATCAGAGTCCATATCGCAACAAGTGAGGCTGCGCATTTATACTAGCTATGGATGATCACGTATGAAGAACATGCATGCACTGGGCGCGTTGGCAACGATTCAGCTTCGTAATCGTAAGGTGTTGCGTTCGCGTCAGGAAACGAAAACTTTTTTTTTCTTAATTTCTTTTTTGTTTAATTTTTTTTTTGACCCGGTGTTGCTTGGCTCGCATGGGAGGGCGAAATCCAAAAATAATGCAGTCCTAAGCAAACCACACGCAAAATAAAATATTTGGAGTTCAAAACTGCATATGCAGTTTTATAACAAATACTTTATGCAATAACATGTGCGCCTTGCTAGAGACTTCATTGTTTTCCATTTGTCAAATAAAACACATGAAAATCGGAAATGAACTATAGCAATCGTAGAAAAGTAATAGTGAACGGAACCTTTTCAAGAATATGCCGTGAACCCATGAAGGCATACAATGTTACAAGCAAACTGAAAACATTCCCGCGGCTTCTGCTAGCCTTTTTCAGTTCTTTCTTCTAGTTTGAGAGTGTCAATTCGCTCTGCGTTTTCAAATATAGAGTGAATGAATATAAGCGTTTCAAGTATGGAACACGAAAATAAGAAAAAGGAAAGGCAGTATGATTTTAAGAGTATAAACAAATTTTTTGTTTAATTTTTTTTCGAACTGGTGGCGTACCCAACAAACCTTCTTGTTCAGAACAGTGTTCTCTGGCCAGACAAATCACTCCTTGGAAGTTTAACCCGAAACAAAAAAAACAAACATTTTTCAGTTTTGTGTAAGAATAGCTAGAGAAATACGTAGGGAAATTAAAAAATGACATGTTTTGTAAAAATGGCGCACGTCTAAAATCAAACTTCTGATTAGACCTTCTGCAGCTATTCTTATATAGAATTGAAAATTATTTGGATTTTTGTTTCAGGTCAAACCTCCAAAAAGTAATTCGTCCAGCCGCAGAACACGGTTATGAACAAGAGGTTTTGTTGAATAAGCTGCGAAGTCACCATTTTGAAAAAAAAATTGTAGTATACTCTGTGACGTGAATTTCGGAAATTCAGTCACAAAGTTTGCTAGGAGTAGGGAAAAGACACCATCCACCTGCAACGATCCTCCAAACGTCGGTCACCCGACATTCCAAAGACAGCTTTGCTTGTCTCGCTTATCGTTTATGCACTCTGTTTCCGTCTATCGTCCTTTCTGCTTATTTCTGTTTCGCTTTTCTGCTTTTTTTTTTGTTTTTATTTTTATTTTCGAGCTTTCCTATTCGCACTCGCCTACCTTCTTTACCGTCCTGGGCAAATCTACGTCTACACTACGAGCACGAAGCTGACCGCCAACGAGAGTTCCTGAGCTACCGGACGAGCGCTCGACAGAGGCTGGACCAAACTGCTGTTCGCTCCGGAGGACTTCCGTGGAGCCCGGGATACCCGGGATGGGATCCCTCTACTACTTCTGCCGGCCGCCCATACGGACCGCAAAAAGGGCCTTCGCCACTCGTGCCGCCGATAGGAGGAAAGGATGGTCCCCTATCGTGCCGCCAGTCGCCGAACGTTCCCTAGTGTTCCCGTTATCAGTGGCCCCCGGAGAAGAAACCAGGGCATACTCTTCGCCGGATCCTGCTGCTCGCACCGAGGACTCACGATCGGCCGCACCAAGGATTCCTGCGCTCAGCTCGGCCCTCTCCGCCTATCTTCGGACTCGAGCCGCCTAATGCTTCGTCTCTAGCTACCGTCAAGCGTTAGATTACCTATTTTGTATTATTATATTGTGTTATCGCTCTACCGTGCGAATAAGGAATTATTAATTTAGGAGGGGGGGCCCCTAGGGCTCTTCCTCTAGCGACGAATTCTGGCTCGTTCACTTACGTTTGGAGCGTCTTAGCTGGTGTTTAGTTGTCGAAAGTATAGTCATCGTGAACCAAGCCGAGCCGAATTCAGCCGATTACAAAGTTATAAGCTAAACCCCAAAAGGAACCGATCTCGATTTACAAGGAATATACTATTGATTGAAGGAAGGAAGGAAGGAAGTCTGAGGACCGAATTCCTTCATTTCGTTTTCGTTATATCTGGGGTGAGCTCCTTTCGTTACCGTTATTTTGGAGATTTTTGTGCATTTAACTGAAGTATTACCGTCTAGGCCTTTTGTCTCGACGGCACCTTTTCTCGCTTACCGGGACTGAATGTCGTTCCAGTCCCTCTAAGTAAAAGGACGATAGTGCCGGATACCGTTATCTTATTTAGCTTTTTCTTTTATTATCGTAGAATATCTTTCCTATCGCATCTATTGTAATTAATTTCGTTTATCGTAATTTAGTGCTTTGGAATTGTCGAAGATTTTATAAGTGTCGATTATTTTCTCGACCACGTGGAAACACCTAGGGCCCCGGCGTCCCCGGCTTGGCCGTTTCCCGTAGAGTCTACTTAGTTCTTTTGATTAAATATCTGTTGGACTTTTCTATCTTTTCCGGCGTTATTTGTTGCTTTATTATATTGAATTTTGGACGCTAAATAATTCTTTCATCTGCTGTGTATTATTTCTATATTTTTCGCTGTCGTTATAAGGAATGGCTTCCTCCTCTCGATTTAACTTATATTTCAATTTTGCAGAAACTCGTAATTAACGTCTTATTGTAATATTTTTCTGATACCTTACGCTGTTGTTCGCGCGTCGTCATTTTTTTTTGTGCGTACTCGCCTAATGCGAGACTAAAGGACGTACTGACTATCAGTGGCGTACCTACTATTAATTTATTCTTATCGCGTATAATATTCGTGTGCTAATTTTCTGAGAGCTTGCCATTTCTTGTGACCATTGTATATTGCCTGTACTATTTATGTTAATTTATTTGCGTGCGTTTAATACCTGTGTTCCTCGCTACCATTATATCGCTTATTATCTGACTCTTTCCGATTGTCGGGAAATTTCGCGAGTGAATTTATTCTGTGTTTTCGTACCGCTACGAAGCTAAAGTTTTATTCTCGCGTGTATTTTGTATTCGCGGATTTATTGAAACAATTGTAGAAAACATCTTTCTCGTCGGCGCGGATTCGTCCCGCTGCCGTATCGTTTCGCCAAAGGGCCGTAGTCCCTCGCTAGTTCCGCGTTTCGTTTTTAAGAATTTTAGTTTATATAGAATCCCTCAAGAATCTATGGCTTTGTATTAGTATTTTAAGGATTTTGGCTATCGAATTTCGCTTTCGCACCTTAGTATTTCTAACTGAAAATTTACTTTTGCTTTCTGCTTGTCGCACGCTGTAGCTTGTTGTATGGCTTGCATGCCGCTTCCTTGCTTTGATTTAATATAGCTTCGGTGCGTTAAACCTTACTGATTTTTCTCTAATCTCTTTCTTTTACCTTTTCTCTTATCGCATGCCTATTCCTTCTCTCGTCTAGCCTCTTGAACGCCACGACGCTCTCCCAGGTGAGCTAGCCTCCGAACCGGGTATATTTCTGGAGTTCTCGTCGACCGCTTGATTCTCTCTCTCTCGCGTCTGTTCCTATTTTTCTTCGCGCTTCCCTCTCGTATCTTGGCGGTGTCGCCGTTTTCGTGTTTCGTTCGTTTCCCTATTTGGCGGTGTCGCCGTTTGTGAATCTGTCACTTCACGTTATTGGCGGAGTCGCCGTTTACTTATATTTCTCTTTCTATTTTGGCGGTGTCGCCGTTTATCGATCTTTCTCTTTTCTATCTT